>BMAW01011069.1:551220-628667 GCA_019974015.1 Nephila pilipes | reverse complement strand
CCTTCCTCAAAATAAACTAGTTGAAGTAAAAGAAAATATAAATATATTGAAAATTTATGTAGCAGTACATTAATTTTTGGAATTTATTTTTTAAATTTTAGAAATGTAATAAAATTACACATGAAACTTATTTACAAATGTAAGAAGTAATTTAGCAGACTAAGTAAGTTTTAATTTAAAATTTCAATATATTTTTCATTAAAAACCTATATATAAATCCTTGACACACACATCTTATAGCTATCGAAAATTAGATTGTCATACTAAATTTAATTTCATAATGCGGATGTTTCAGTCACTTATTGCGTAACTGCAAATAAGCATCTATTCAAAAACTTTTTTTTGAAAAGAAATTAATGTTAGATCCTAATTAATTCCTAATAAAATTCAGAAAAATTCTCTGCTTAGTGAAAATCCTTTCGATATAAGTATAGGCTTTTTTCGCTTAAAAGATAATTTTTATTCTTTAAAAATAGAAATTCATTAAAAAATTGCTTTTACTTTATATTTAAAATAAATATGAAAGTGAAAAAAAAATATCTGAAGTTAAAATTCTTCGTATAAAATAATCTTTTTTTTTTGGAAAAATGCAAAAAATTTAAATTCTTTTAAAGGAACTGAATTACTTTAGATAGGCACCTGAGTTTAAATTAAATTCCAATGATTAATATTTAATTTTTATAGTAGACGCTCTCGTGAAAAATTGCGGGATAAATAGTTTGGAAGAAATAGTAACTCACATCATAGTACTTCTTTAAAATTAAGAATTAAAAGAATTTTAACATGTCTACACCTGAGAACAAGCACATATTTGAATCAACAAATAAATATCCTATTTATTGATATCAATTGATAATTTATTATTAATTTTATTCTCTATCATTAAACAAAATGCAGTTGCTTTTTAATTTGAGATTTCTATTTGAATAAAATGAAATAATATCCTGAAAATTTATTTCACGTGTAAAACAGAAACCTATTGGTGTACGTATAATAAAAATTTTATTTTCAAAAATAATGCTACTATGATTACAAAAATTAAAAAAAGATATTTTTAGCAAACGCCTAACTAGAGAAAAGCTTAGAATAGTGACTAAGGATTTTGGAATGAAAGTTAGTAAAATGTGTCTGAAAATTGTAAATATTTTAGTCATATTTAATTCTTGAATAATTTAAAAACAACTTTAATTGAATTAAGCGATTGAATAAAATTTAATCGAAAATGAAACGAAATTTCTATAGTTTGATTCATTTATAAGAATTAAATTGAAGCTATTGAAATTGAATTGGAAATGGTTGCATATAAGCTTCATTCATTTCTTCAATTTGGAAAAAGTAGTTACTCTATATATCATTGAAGAATCACAGGCTAATGCTATATATTTAAAAAATTCTTAAAAAAATAATTTCTTTACCCTTTTAAAATATAATATATTATTCAGATTAAATTTTGTAACCTTACAAAAAGAAACAACTGATGAAATCATGAAATAAGGATATGATTATGGTAATGAATTCTCCATTGCTATAAAGCTTAATTGTTTAAAATGCTTCCTATCCAGTTAAATTAATATATTAAATCATTATAAATGACTATCTGCATGCATAAAAAATTTATTATACAATACGTAAAAAAATTTATTTTTCTAAAAAAAAATTTGTTACAACATTTATTTCTATTACGATTAGAATTTTTTCCACTACTTGATCAATATTTTTAGATTGCTGAAATGAAATTGATTATGAATCATTCATTTAATCAAAGCTTATTAAAATTTTAATCCATTATTAAACTAAAATATTATTGTATAAATGCTTCAAAGCATTGAATGAAATACTTTATTCAATAAAAAATCTCTTAAATATTTTAAAGCATAAAATTAGTTCTTTTTTTTCTTCTTCGATGTAAATTCTGATAAGTTTTATACAAAAGCAAGCTTAATTTTGCTACATATTAGTGAGCAATCCAATTCCAAGCAAAACGCGTCTCAAAACTTTACACTTAAGCATGAAGTAAGCATTAAGAAAACTAATTACTTCCCTTTTCATATTTTAATAAAACCTATATGAATTTCTTTCGTTGATATTGTTATGCAAAATTTTGATTTGAAAAGCTCGTGTTTAACGAGTAACTCTGTAAGTCCTACATTTTTATCACAATGAACACTTATATATCCATTTTTTCTTTAATATATGAATAATTTAACCCAAAAATATACATTCAAATAAGTTTTGTTATTACTTTTGGGTAAATAAGGATTTCGTAAGACTTTTAGGATTTCAATGGTCTTAACACGAATAACTATAGAGAGGAAAAACTGAAATATATTTCAAGGGCAAACAAGAAGCTTAGCAATTCGGACAGTACATTTCTTGAGACGGATATTCCTGGTCACGTTCTTCTTCTTGAGCCTTTAAATTCGATGACGGTAAGGGTGGTACAAAAAGAAAAAAAAAAAAGAAAGAATTGCTTTGCTAATGGCACTTAATTTTTTTTCTTTACTTTCGCTTTTGAAAGTACGCGTGCTTTTATATTCTTCTTTTTTAAGCATTTATGCTTCAACTATTAGAAATATATGTTTTTTTTATAATAATCACTCGTCTTTTACGACTTATAATTCATTCGTCCTTTAAGCTGAAATTCAAGAATTAGAAAGTTTTCTCAAGATTTGAATTTCACCTTTAATATATTGTTAAAATACTAAAATTGAAGTAAAATATCTTATGATAAATATAAATTTGTAGGACACTTGAAAATGTTATGTTTGTTTCGTCAGAAGTATTTTCCCCAGCATTTAATTGCCCTTAATTAATTTCAGGTTAGGCATGAAATCAATGAACAAAAAAGGTGTTTCTGAATTATATATAAATACAATAATTAACATAAGAAATATGATAATTTTATTAGCACCTATACTTAAATATTAGTATAATTATTTGCAAATTTTCACGGAATATAAAATGTGAATGAATGACTTTATGAGAATATATTTTGCGATAGTATTGATAATTTTGAAAATATATTGAACTTAATAGAGCATATTTGTTACTGCATATGCATTTTCAGACATAAATACAGCTATTGATGGAGAATATTAATTATTCCATTTCGAATTATATTTAAATATTTATGAATGAATTTTAAATTACTTTACTTTTCAAGATGAGAGTAAGTGCAATTTAAATTGAAATTAATTTTACTTCTTCAAAAAATGTCATTTTATCAAATAAAACTTCATAGAACTAAAACTGCATCACGTACTTTATAATGCTCTTGAAACTTGAAATAGCAATAAATGTATGATTAATATAACAAATAATGTCTTAGATTGTTAAAAGATTATGAAAGTACAAATGGGTTAACAGAAATTAAATTTACATCTTTTTATGACCATTTCATTAATATTTAGTATGTGTTAAGGGATATGTATGTCACTATATTTGCTAATGATTTTAGGTCATGTTATCAATTTCCAGTGTCAGAATATATTACTACCGATTTACGTATATTAAATTGTAGAGTGATTTACATTCATTACCCTGTAAACAAAGGTTTTTCTTTCCCAAGCATCAAATTACTGTATTCAAACATGTTAATATTTCTCATTATGAAAAAAATATAAAAGTAATCAACAACAAATTCAGGAAGAGTTGAAGTATATTTAATATTTATATAAAATGTTGTTCCTATGTGCATTAAAATTTTAAAGAACCCATTCATAATATTCCTTAAAACCCTTATAATCATATTGATTTATGTGTTTTCAAATACTAATAAGAATTTGCCAATTGAAAAGTGAATTTTATGTTTGCAAATAGAACACTGAAAATTATGAGTTTTCTGCCCAATATATAAATTAAGTTATACAAAATTAGTACATTCTATAATATACTGAAACTTCAAAAATATTTTAGTATTTTATTATAAATTCATTAGTATTATTTTGTAACTCATGTGCATCCACGATAGATAAGTCGTCATGTTGAAAAGCTTGGCTGCCGGTGTTAGCATCGAGACAAGTTTTTGAGTCTTGGTTTCACTAAATACATGTTATGTACTAGATCATATGCATACAGAATAATTCGATGATTGAATTTCCCATTGTGAATGGTGGGAAATTTTGAAAGTTGAGTATTCGTACTGGAATAATCCTTGTCATTTAGATTGGATTTGAAATTATTTAATCGAATGATAAAAGTCCTTGAATCAATTATGAGACTTTTATAAATAATCAATTAATCAATTCTGTTAAATGAATCATACATTCTCTTCAAAAGTAATAGAGTAAAATATATTTTTTGTTATATTTATGCATGGTTTTATAAAATTTTGAAGAGTTATTTTTATTTCTTTTTAAATTATTTTTCATACCTTGCTTATTTGAAAGCGTTATAATCCTTATTTTCAGAAACTCTTACTATACACTTACTTCTTATCAATAAATGTATTTACTATATCCATATTCTTTTATTGCAACATTTTAATGCATTTTTTCAAGAAAACTTATTAAAATATTACAAAATTCCTTGCATTATTTCTGCTTATATAAATAATTTTTATAAATAATATTTAATTTACTTCAAGTGAAATTAGAAGAAAATATTCAATGAAAATGTTTGCCCTCGAAGTAAGTTTTTTTTTTGATTTTAGAATTTTTTTTTTATTTTAAATTAGTCACCCAATATATATATATATATATATATATATATATATATATATATTCCTTTTGGAAATAATTGCGTAATTAAATTTTATTTTAAATTTTCTTCAAATGGTTCCAAGCTCTGTTGTTATATTTAAACTTAGGTGCATTTCTATACCTTTATTTTATTTCCTTGAACTACATTCAGAGAAAATATGTGGAAAAATTATTATGTGGAATATATATTTGTAAGCATGTGTCATAATCTGTGGTGGAATATTCAAAAGTTCTTCTACTTTTACTTATGGTAAGCAAAATTTAAACAGATCTAAATTTTTGGAAATATATTATGCACAAAGTGTAAAACAAGATAAAGGCATTATTTTCTGTACAATATTTGAGATAATGATAATGTCATTGATAATTCGAAACAATGAAAATCTACCAAAGCAGACTATCCTCTTTAAGTAATGCATATTTATACTAACTATTTAGATAACATATGTTCAATAAATATTTTTATTGTACATGTAAAGTTTTTATTTTTTTTTTTCATATTCTTAAGAGAATAACTTTTGTATTTATGGCCACCGAAGAATTATCTGCTTAAAATAAACACACTTGAATGACATCTTATGGAATCATTCATAATTGTCAATTAATTTTACAAAAGATAACTCAATAGAGTATCTCTTAACATATTATATGTACAACTCAGTTAAAATTCTAAAAAATATTTGTCTTTACAAATAAATTAGAGGAATTGAGACTATAAGCATTTTAAAAAGGAGATATTATGAAGAAATGAGAGTATCTGTGTATAGTTTAATAAATATATGTTAATGTTTTTATTAATGAAATAATTTAATTTAATGCAGAACAATGCATTATGCGCAATGATATAATGGTCTTAAAATTAGTGTATGTGTTGTTGGATAGCTATTTCCCTTTTAATTTCACTTTTATATTATGTTTTTACATCGAGATGTCATCATTTAAAAATGAAATACAGTCTAATATGAATTGCTTCTTTAACGATAAGTTTTATAGAGTTGTAGAGTAATCAAAAAATAGTATTTCACCGCAAGTAATTTCTAATATTAATTGTTTTGCTTTTTTCGAAGTATTTTTCCTCAACTCGATTTATTAAGCAAAAATACATTGTGACCTATTTCGAATTTAAGTATTTTTAGCATTTTACAAATATTTAAAAAACTATTATTCATTTAATTAACTAACGTTGGTGACAAACGCATGCATAATAAAGTTTAAGGAAAGAGAAAGTATCACACATACAGTTTTATTCAGTGAAGGGAACATTGCAACACATTTTTAAATATAAATATATATACTGAAATACTTCTTAGCCAATTTGAATTTTGGTTATTTCTGATTCCCCCAAACTGTACTAAGATTTCAGAATTGTATCATGCTCAAGCGAACTGAAACATAAAAATATTTTGTAATTCTTTATTTACTTTTGAACCAAGCAATAAAAAAAACACGCCTCTTTGTCGGAATAGGCAATGTTAAAAAATGGCGCACTTATTCTATTTAATTCTTGTCGAGATTGACATCTATTCCAGCGATTTTTCTCATGCTTTTAAAGAAAGAAGAAACAACACCACTTTTAGAGCTTTCTTATATGAGAATCTCTTAAAGGAGGATAAAAATTGAAAAGAAAAAAAAAAGAATGAGTTCTTTGAAACCAGTTCCTTTCTTTGATCGAAACAAGTTCGCCTTTTCCAAGATTCCTTTTTAGAGTCTGCAACGTGTCCTACTACCCCTTTTGCGTTCCGCAGCCCCCTAAAAACCCACCCTCAAAGCCGAAAGATGTGTCCCTGTCGGACAGACTGACGTTGGAGCAAACTTTCGAGGGTTTTCTTCTTATTCACTTATTTTTATTTCCGATCTTTTCTTCTCTTGCCTTCTTCTTTCGTTTTAGTGAACCACTTACTTCCTTATGATATATTCTTTTCTTTCTTTTTTTTAAATTATATTTTGCTCAGCTTTTAGTCTATCTATGAATAATTCATTCGAAATCAGTGAAGTTTTTTATTAATTCAAAAATTGTTGAAAAAGCATAATTTATGAAAATAATAAAAACAAGTTTAGGAAATACACAATATTATTAATTTTTCAAATACTAACGAAACACATTTAAATTGAAAAACTGTTGCCTAATACGATATTTCACAAAATAAAGCGTAATTTTTGTTGTTCTCTTTCGTAGTTATAATTTGATTTTACCATACTTTCATAAATTCTGAATATTAAAAACCAAATAATTCCAAATAAATACTCTTCATTTCACATATGATTAGTCAATTAATTCAATTAATCTATTGTATTTTATACCAATTAAAACATCTGAAATGTAGAATTTAGTTATTTCTTTCAATTTAGATAAAGCAATAACATAAATATAGTTTCTCGAAAATATTTCCCTTTAGTTAATATACCTGAAAATAGTCAAAATAAATTATTTTGAAGATGAAACCATTTTTAACTATGTGAATAGAACAATATATTTTATTGTAAATATATATGGCTTTAACTATTATTAGAATACTGTGCAATATAAGATGCTTAGTTTAAAGTAATAATTTTTTTTCCTCAACTTAAATACATTTATAAATATGATTCAAATCAATCGAATATTAAAGTAAATATGTTACATATTAATAAGTTGAAAATCATATCACATTAAAATAACTAAAGATCCGAAGTCAAATATGTTACTTTACATGTATAAATTATTATTACAGAAACAACAAAAGAAGCAGTTAAAGATTTGCATTCTCATTAACTTATTTTAAATAGAATTATAATAAATTATTTTCAATAATTATAATCAATCATGCGTAAAGGAATTCTATATTTTTGTATTTTCGAAAGAATTTACTGGTAGAAGTACTGAATACATAGGATATATTGACATTTTGAGTAATATATTTATGTATCCTACATTGTACCATTCAAATATAAGGCAAAAATATATAGTGTATTACTTCAAACAGTTTTCCTGAAATTTTAAAATCAGATGTCAGTACTTCAGAATATACCATAGAAATGATAAATTAAGTCTTTTATCCTTTTTTACAAAGTGAAAGTGAAAATTTATAAGTATTTGTTTTCAACGACTTTTATTCCTTAAAGAATATAATGATAATTTCGATTCAGGAAAGTTTCAGGAAACACATTATAATTACTTAAAATAATTGCAATATAATATGAGTTTTATTTCACAGATTTAAATAGATAATTAATTGCATATTTTAATTCCATAGTGTTTTTGAACCACTTATAATACCAATGTTTGCCCTTTTGAAATATATTTATGACATAAAAATATATTAATTATGAGACATATTTTAGAAAAAAATAATAAGCTCCTATTATCAACTATTATGTCTACTCAACATAAATTAAAACATGCATACTTTGAAAACACTTCCCGTTAATGAGTAATTGTAAAATTAAAATACTAAGGCCATACTTCATATTAAGTAAAAGAAATATTAATCAGGTTAAGGGTAAGAAATTTCCAAACCTATCTGCACAAATAATAAGTGTTATTATATTTTGGGTTTTTTTCTATATTCAATGTACTTTATTACATATGAAGTTAATAAAATTAATACATAAGCTGGTCATGCATTAACGAGAATTTGTTCTCAATTTACATTTAACTTATAATGATTTAAATAATTGCAGGGGGTATACAATTTCAACGCCCTGCAAACAAAATCACCGAGACTTTAATAATATTGAGTACAATGTTCAATTTTTATAAGCTTAAGTAAAGTATCTTTATTCTCTTTTGAGTTACATTTTAAGAAATCCGTTTTCTTTTTTAATTTAAATTTGCTAGATTTCTTTCTCCTTTCATGAATTGATAGGTTGAAATCTCGTATCTGACTTACATAAGAAAGGCAATCAAAAGTCCATAAAGCTTCTTATCTTGTGTGTAGGGTAGTACGATCTCCCTCTATGTCCTATAACAGATGGTGTATCGAGGGAAAAAATAAAAAAAAAATGAAGAAAAGCAAAGAAAAAGACAAACATGGAGGAAGAATAAATCTTATTCATGGGTAAATAAAGATACCGTGAAGAAAAATCCATCCCCTGAATTAATGCGTTTTTAAATACCAGGGTAAGCAGACATACGTCTGATGATTAAAAGAGAAAAAAATGGATGCTCACGCAGTTTTAACGCTATCCGCTTTTTCTTCTATCAAGAAAACAGTTTAGTTAAGAAAAAAATCTTTTAAAAAGTACTTTCCTTCCATGTACTTTCATGGAAAAATGTCATGACAAAAAAGAAAAAAAATTGCCAAAAGACGGATGGTGGGAGAAAGTGGAAGAAAAATTGTCTACTTAACAATATGAAAATAGAATTGCTTGTTTTTTTCAAACATAATGATATTTGTTTTTTCACAACTGAAATATTCTAAGTAAATATAATTTATATGAGTGGTAAAAAAGTAATTAATTTGATGTTAAATATTAACTTCCTACTTCAATTTACTAATTATAATTAAAGTCAGTTATGCGATAAATTTGTAAAATAATAGTGCTACGGCAGTATGTTAGATGTTATAGTATTTAAGAATTTCTTTTTAGTTTTTATGATCAATGAGTAATTAAAAGACAACTCCAGTGGATAGTTATTGTTAAGAAGTTAACATAAAATGCCATAAAAATTACTGAGTTAAATGATATCATTTCCTCCTAAAAATTAAATAATTCAAGAAATTTTGATTCTTCGAGGCCTAAATATTTGCATCTTTTCATGTTTAATAAAAATCAAACAATCATACAAATGCGAAACATAATGAAGCTTAAAAACTTAGAAGTTGAAAGAAAAGTTCACTTTGTTTTCTTGTCAATGTATTAATTTACATCCTTTAAAACAATTATAAACGATTTTTGAAAAGACTTCCAAATTTCAAATCATTTTTTATAAATTATAGGAACAACATGATTCATTAATCATCAAATGCAATTTCAATGAGGAAGTGCAGATATCTTGAACGTTTATTAGTGTATACAACGCATCATTGACGAAATAGAAACTGTTTTATAAGTCATATATATATATATAAAATTATTATTATATTAAGGAACAGTTTCATCTATAAGTGCTTTAGTTCAAAAAGATACATTCATAAAACTGTTAATGTAACATACATTAACTTTTAGTTTCACAAACTGTATTCATATAAACTAAATAAGATTATAGTTAGTAAAATGTTTCAAACATATATTATCATAAAGTTAGTTAATCTAATAGTTTTAGTAATTTTTTGCACATGGCAACTTAGATCCGAGCAAGACCATAGATATCACGTGACTAAAAAAATGGATTATGAGTGACGCTTTTAATATTACGCACGTTTTCCACTTGTTTCAGTATAATGTAAAGATATTTATTATTTATACGAGAAATGCTAATTAAACTTTTGATAAAATGCTATTAAATATTTAATTTCATCTATTTTATCGACGCTATCAAATAAAAAACTTTGGTATGAAAATAATTGTTATAAATAGATTAAAAATGAAAGTAATGTACAACAACGTATGAAAAGTTGAATGAAGAAGGATTGATCCATAACAATGGAGCAAACTCTAAATAAATTATTAGGGAATTAAACAATTCTGTTGGTCAATTTGAACAAAAATGTAAAGTAAAGTAAATGTTTTTAAAATTTTATCTTTATTTTTAGAAAAAATAATTTTAAACAGAAAGAAGTAAATTGAAATTTTTCAAGAAATGGAAACATCTCAAATTTTGAAATGATTAGAATAAGAGTGTTGGTAAAAAGTTAATTATTTTTATTTACTACTTTTATGCTAATAAATCAACTTTAAAAACAAAAAGACATCTGATTTTCAAAATTTATTTTGTCGTCTAAAGATTTCTCTTACATTTCATTATTTGCAAAAATCTATCTGAAAGAATGTATTGTGTCTATTTTCTTTATAAATAACATTATAATGGATTTATTAGGATTAATATATCGAGAAAGCTTTTAATTTTAGTTGAAACAAGTTAGAATGTATCGTACTTTCTTCGTTAAACAAAAAAAAACCAAATTTTCGACTTATTCCCTACATTTTATGTATGAAAATAATATTTATTTAGTAAAATAGTTGTTAAAATTTAAATTTTTCTCAAAAGAAATATGAATAATACAAATATAGTTTGTTCTTAAAGGATTTAAACGTTTTTGTACAAAATTATGAAAAGTTGAAGATAGAAATTACTTTTCTTAGTGAAACATTTTAGTTCAAAAGGACACTAAAAGGAAATTAATATCAACAAACGTATATTGCTTTACCAATAGCAAATAATCATATAAAACTATGCATTGTATAACAACAATTGTATAAAACAATATATTACTAATCCAAATTCTTTTCAAAAAATTCCCGTGCTTCCCCTTGGCTGTGTAGATTGAGAGCAGACAAATGGCCGATGAAATAAAATTTTGGATGATTCAATTAGCTCACTTGCTAAATATATATAATGTAAAAATAATCAAGTAATTATTAATTTATGGCTTTCAAGAAGCTATACTGAAATTTCAAAATACTAAAATAAATACCGTTTACCCCTTTATTTATGAAGATATTAAAAATGAAGTGGTATCTATTACAACTACGCTGAAAGGAATCTTAAGTAATGTATTCCATAAAGTTTAGACGAAGTTTGCATACAACGTTGTTTAAATAATATTTCAATAGAAACAGTTCATTTCTAAATTTTCAGTTTTAAATATTTCCAAACCTTCACATTCTCGGGTTACATTTCTCTAACACACTGCAAATTACCGACAATTATTAAACAAACCCTGAACAATTCGGAACTACTATAAGCGTTATCCCAACTTCCAATTAACTCTGTCCGTTGAATCGATCTGAGAACGAGGAAGTATGTTCCCAAACACTGACAACAGAGCTTTCATTTTAGGAAATTCGAAAATGATGTAATTGTTAAAGCGACTTCTCTCTCTCTCTCTCTCTCGCACACACACACAACACCTCAACCCAGAAACTCCCCCTTTTCCGTATTCTCGTGTGAAAAGTGGACAGATTGAAAACTTTCCGTCTAACGAGGTAATTAGCGACATAAACCTGCTCGTTGGGAGTTAGGTGGATTTCCCAGTTACAGCATTCAAATCGGACTCAGGAGGTAGTATAATCTTGGTCAAGGGATGTTTACAATTTTGTAAGACATTCTCAGGTACATGTCATATCTGTTAAAGTGGATGCTAAATTATTGGTCTACATAGGAGCTCGTTTGAACCAGCTTTGGTAGTGGATAGAATAATGCTTTGGAATACTAAGCTTGATAACAATTTGTCCAAGTTTTGGTGAATGAGGGTAATTTAGGTCCTCATTTGAAATTTGCATCTATTATATCGACATGATTATAATTTACTTCTAAAAGGAATTATATTAAGTATGCTTAGCAGTTTTCTGAAAAAAAAATATTAACTCTCAAGAAAATTTTATGCTTAAATTCTAGGAAGTAAATCATTTAAGGTCTTGGTTCGATTCTCAAATTTATTCTGAAATTAGAGCTATTATTTGTTTGGTATTTTATTATGTAAGGTGTTTTGAAACTCGTAGGCAAAAAATTAAGGGGTGGTAGGAAAAATCTAAACAAGCGATTTTTTACCATACAAATGAAAGGCGGAGAGTGAGTGGTGAACCTCTGGAGGGCTTTGTTATGGAAAGCATAAAGTTCGAGTTTTCTTACATATCTCATATCTACCATGGATTTCAGAAGACATGGTCTTTTCCTGATTACTGTTTGTCACCATGTCTCCTAAAATAATTACGATGTCTAAGAAAAATCGTGCTTCATGCTTTACATTACAGCGCCGTCTAGCGTTTACTGTGCTTGCTCTCTGTTTGTACATTGTATGGTGAAGATTGCTTATTTAGATATTTTCTATCACCCCTTAAAGGTTTCCCCATAACTTTCGAAACACCTTGTATATGATAGGAGTGCATTTATAAAAATAAGTCGGAATTCTTCTGTTACTAAAAACTTTTTGTTCTTCAGTTCTGACTAACTGATTATTTATCAGCACCACACTTGGAATCAACATGAAAGTTATTTGCAACGGACATTGTAATTTTGAACATCGGTAAGGTGACGAGAATGGCATCTGAGATGGTACCTAATCTCTCATTTTTGACTTCAACTCCACATGAGGACTTTGAGCCCCAGCAGATTTATGGTGCATCAGTCTCCTACGTAACTGGTGTTTAGTAGCATCTGGAGTCGAATGCACTACTTGACTAAAATAACTCTATCCATGAGTTCATGACCACGGCCCCGCAATTTCCAAGGCCACTTTCAGTTATTAATTGTTGAGAAATATGTACTAATGTATTTATATATCATTATGTTAACGTTGGAACATTTTTAACAATAGCCAGAGGTTTAGAAAATTAATTTCTAAAATTTAAAGAGACGTATGGAAATAAAAAAAAATATTTGATGGAATGTTTTCGAACAACACTTATTTTACTCAGGAACATACATCTAAATGATTTTTTAAGGAAAATATTTTTCTGAATGAAAACAATTCAATCTGTGAATAAAGTACAGCAAGATAAATATAAATCTTCTCTCAGTTACTATTATATGTATCTCACAAACATAAATCAATATTATGAGGGTGTCGATTTATATCCGAAAATCTTCGTTTGATTTTGTTTCTAGATGATTTTATATCAACTACCAAAGAAGCAACAGGTAGTTAAAAATACACAGTAGAAATAATATTTCATCTATTTAAGAATAGTTTTTATTTAGCACAGAGAAATTAAGAATTAAAAAAATATATAAATTTAAAAAGCATTATTCTTAAAGCAAATTATGAAGAATAGAATAAGAAATTAGGAATAGAAATAGAAATAGAAATTTTGCATTGAAATAGACACTTAAAATACAATAGTACTACTATGCATCAGAAAATAATATTAATGCATGAGGAAGATAATATCGGAATAAAAATCTCTTGGAATTGAAAAGCTAGTGTTCTGAAACCTGTTCTGACTGAGAATAAAATATACTCAATGCATAATGAAAATAAGCTACGTTATCATGATGTTGGATCACATAAAATAAAGTCATCCTGAAATTTAACAAACTGGAACCTAATTTCAGAAATGACGTTGTTAACTGCCTGGATGAACTTTCATGCTTGCATTTCTACACTTTTTTTTTCAAAAACCTGACACTTTCTGGGGAAAGTAGCAAGTTTAACATGCGGCGTTCATCCTCTAAATACTTATCTATTTATAGCACTTAGAGTAAAAATAGCGTACTTTCATTCACATCAGAAAATAAGCATTACGAAAATTACTATGCAAATAGCGTTAACACAACTTGACAAATATTATGATTGATGAATCCTCCATTTTCCTCCCTAGATTTCTAGTAGTATATTTCTCTTGCTTTGTAACAATATAACTAATGAAATGTTCTATGTAACTTTTGCTAATAAATTACTAATTTACTAATTACTAAATACAGTCATGAGTTGTTCACATTTCCACGAACGCATAGATTTTGTATATGATAAGCCTTTAGAAAATGTTTTGCCTATCAGTGTAAAAACTTCTTAAATTCTGATATTTAATATATACTAAGTATATTCAAAATCCTATTCATTAATCAAAGGCTGATACAAATGAAATCTGTATTAATCTAAAATTCATTGAACATTAAATCCTTTGAAAATTTGTATGACTTTGCAGTGGATGCAGAAAGTAAAATGCTAACTCGGATGACGCCCTCATTAAATGTACTGAAGGAATATACTGTATAAACTGGTCTTTTTGAACAAAAATGCACATTAGGGAAATTGTTCAGGAGGCAAATGTTCATAAATCAAGACCTTTCAGTTGCTGATCAAAACACGTTGCTAGCAAGTAAAGTTTGAAAAACTTTTTGCGCACAAGTTGTGATCAAATCTTAAAAAGTTTTAGATTATTTCCTTTTTAGATTTTCTTTTTACATTCAAAGAATCAGATATTTACTTTTTTATTATACAAGTATTCCCTTAAGACTACATTTTATTTGTTCCTTTTTCTTTTTCTCGATGAATAGACCCATGTTCAGTCATTCATTATTTGTGGCTTATAATACGAACGTATGGCTGTCGTCCCCAGTGGAAGTCACGATGGAGGCGGGAAATAATGAATATCTTAAAACATTATTTAGTGGTAAAGAATTTGAAACTAGAGCAGAAAAAAGAGAATTATTTGAGAGAAATATTTTTTGTATAATCCCTATTACTGCATTTAAAAGCAAAATCCAAGGCATGTGAACATCCTAAATATGTCCTTTGCCATTAATGGTAAAATAAAATTATCTATATGGATCCTGTGTATAAAGCACAGATCTTATCTTCAAGAAACGTATTAAATTTCCCAATTTAAGTTAATATCATATGAGAATAAATTATTTCCCGATTCATTCTCTTTAGAATCAATACTAAAGTTTCATTGAAAGATTTAACACTGAACTATAACATGAAAATAATCTAGACATTGTAGAGATCTGTTATTTATCAGATCTGGGAAAAAATGGAAATTTTCTACTGTGTTAATTATCATACTTGGAATAATGTTACCTGAAAATATTAAACTCTACTGCATAAATCACAAAATTCAACTTTTCATATATAAACCTAGACAATTTCCTATATAAACCTATTAAATGTTTCAGTTTCATACTTCATTCTTGATTTTGTACACAACCTACAACTCGTGAAAATTCTGGCACATACTAATCAGGTATAGCAAATAATAGTTGCATCAACTTTAAAAGAAATCACCCAGCTCACTTTCCACAGTATTATAAATACAATAAAGAAAAAAATACCGTTATTAAAAAATATATAAAACTCAACACTACCGGAAGAGAGACGACGGTTTTAAGATACCAATACTGAGAACTATTCTGCAGTATTAAAAACAATTCACAGGTTAACAATATGCAGGAATTATTAGATCAAAAATATGAAAAAAAAAATACTAAATTATCAAAATACTGTATTCAAAAAACAAACGGCATTAATTATAGTGGTTTTCCAAATGTCAGTAGGAACAGCTTTCACTCATAATAACATAGAATATGAGGCTCATAATAACATAGAATATATATCCAATAACATAGAATATGAGGCTCATTCATGAGGCTACTACATTCTAAATAGAAAAAAAAATCAGGCATTTAAAGTGATGAAAAGTGCTGGTGATCAAATTTTATCTATGTCCTTTGATAAAGAAAAATCTAATAACACTGAAAAAAAAGATGATAATTGTTCTACCAACCAAATATGTATCTAGGTTCTATAAGTTTTTCTTAGTTTGCTCTGTACTTAACGAAATCAGCATAAGTTTCTTTTTTATATTATATACCCTTGCGGAAAGGATATAACTTACGATATGCAAAATTGTCCTTTTTTTCCCTTTCATTTATGAACATCTAAAAGTAGGAATTAAGAGGCCCAAAAAACAAATCAAATTTTTTAAACATCCCTCCCTTTAACAAGTAGGTTTTTGGAAGTTTCAGGAAACTTTCTTTAACGACGAGGACAGATTCAAATTCCCAAACAAAACTATCTTTAGATTAAACAGAACAGGTAGACACGGAGGAAGACTGCAAACAGCATTACCGAAAAATATCGCTGCCGACAAGTTCCTACACAAATAGAGCAAAAGCTAGATTTAGAAATACCTGTTGTCAAAATAGAAATTAGAAATATTTCATTCTATATAATTAATATTTACTCTCTCCGTTAGAACTTAACATCTCATAATTAAAATCCTTCTCCGAAACATTAACAGATCCGTTCTTTATTAGGGGATTTTAATCTCTAACATCCGTTGTAAGGATCGAATCATTCTTCTAAATATAGCAATAAATTGGTTAATGGATTCAAATTTTGTTATACTCAATACCACTGTTTCCAAGTATAGATGTACAACTGCTAAAGCTTCACTAATAGATTTCGCAATAGGTCAACAACTTATTCAGGCCGCACTAACAGCTATGTTTTAGACTGTTCATTTGAGAGTAATCATTGACCCATCGTTACAGAATTCTCATTACTCAAGTGAGATAAGCAATTTGTAAAACGAGTAGATTGGCAAGAAGTAATGAAATAAGCAAAATCACATTGAATAACATCAATGATGACAATACAAAACTCTCTGAAACTGATTTATAAATTAATTAAAAATGATACCTGAGAAATTCAATTATGAAACAGATCATTTTCACCAAATCGGAGCCGCACATGTAATAATGTACTCAAGCTCAAAAAGGTTTCCCGGTATTTGTGATATTACCTTAATGTAGAAAAAACACAAGCAATATTCTAGTACAGGCCAGACCAACCCTCTGCGTGAAGACCACATGTAGCCCGCTAGGTTTCAACCTGCGACCCACGGAGCTGGGTCATCTGAATAATGATTTAAATTTTTACTGTTCATAAAAGAGCTAAATGATATTCTGCAATAAGTCGTTCGTATCATAGCCTATACCATGGGAATATCTCACTATCTGACTTAATGTTTACCACATTTTTTCTTAATCTTGTTCAGAAAAAAATTACAAAATTCGTTTCAAAAGCTCAAGGGGCATCTGGTCCGATTGGGCGATACACAAAGTATAACTAACCAGCAAACTTAATGAAGAGCGGGGGCCTGCATTACTAGACATAGCGAGGGAATGCGACACGTGGAACATGCGAAATAGCAGCAGCCAATCTGTCTGCTGCAAGCCTAATATATTTGACGCAAAAGCGTATTGTTCCAAGCAGACTGACTGCTCGGTGTCTTTTCATCGCTAATAATTTAGCATTAGCGTTATTTTGTAACTACAGGACAGTTTTTTAAATTGCATGTCGAATAAATATTTTTTTTTCAATGAAATGTTATTTCCAATAATTTATAGCAGAATGTTCTTTATTTCTCTTATAAGGTTCGGGAGGATTAAGCCCTTTCCTCGACTCGAAAGGTGAAAAATGAAATAGTTTTTAACTTGAAAATTTAAATCGGCTTCGAATTTATCAATTGCTCGCGAGCAAACACACACACACACGCACACACATATATATACATATATAATGTGGCCCGCTGGAACAAAATGTGTTACCAAAGCGGCCTTCAAAGTTTCTTGGGGTGGATAGGACTGTTCTAGTATCTTAGCTTTCTCATTAAAAAGGCAAATATATTATATTAGGACAATATATAAGGATATATCTAACCCGAGAAACTTCTAAAGGATCCAGAAGAATTTTTCTGTGCAGAAAATTCAAGAATCAGGTATCAATATTCTTCAAATTTATAATGTGATAAATATATCACACAACCACAAATGAAGCCAATTTTTTTAATCATTAATACTTCCCTTGAACTGCTACCTTTGGATAAATTCAGCACTGGAAACAATCTACTTAATAAACCGTTCTATATCTCGTAATTTAATATGGCTACACAAGTATCTAAAATCAGAACTACAGGTGTGGACCAAATCACAGCCACTTTCCTTAAAAAAATGAACAACATTGAAAGTGATTTTGTTCTTGATTATTTTCTACATTTATTTGAGTTTTCAGTAGTACCTCGGTTTTGGAAACATGTAATATTTCAACCGATTTCAAAATCCTGCAATGATAAAACTAAAATGTTCTTATATAAACCAATGATATTTATCTTCTGTTTTCCCTAAAACATTTGAAACAGTTTTTGCTATGTGCTTCTCTTACTTCCTGACAATAGAACGAAACCTACATTCACGACATTATGAATTTGTTCCATTTAAAGATAATAGAACCGCAACTTATCTTATATAGTAGATACTAAACAGCAAAAGAGAAACATTTTGTGGGAATTAGCATAGACATCAATAATGTTTATTATTCATTGTATAAAGATGGCTTTATTTATAATTGTCTTCAAATGTGCATCACAAGAAAAATATCACTTTGAATACATAATTTTATGTCATAAAAATAATTTCTAATCCGATGGAGAGCTTGTACAGAATCGAGGAAGATAATTTTGTAGGGAGTACTTTAGGATAGTGTTCTCTTCATATTGTTTACAATCTTCGAGTACGATTTCCTTAAAACATTAGAAATATATGTTGAGTGCTCAATATATGTTGATTATATTTTTATTTATTGATTACATCATTACTTCGATATTATCCTTGAAAAAAATTGCAAAATACTTTAAAAAAAATCACCAAATGATGCGAAAACCTTAGTAAGTTACCTTAAACTCTTAGCAAACTACAGTAGCAGAACTTTCAAATAAAGTAATCCTTTATATTATGTTAGATGGGTATTCACTACATAGCAATCCTCCATTAAATATTTGAGAATATATTTTTCTAAGCGAAAACAAAGTATCTCTATAAGGAATCAAATAAAAAATAAAGCTTTACAAAATTAAGACCCTTAGAGGTATATTTACACTATCACCCAAAAGCTGAAGATATGCAATATATTTTATTACACTTGTCATGTCAAAAATAAATGGTCTGATAATCAGCTTAAGCCTTTCAGTGTAATATAAACATAAGTTTTCAGATTCACGTCGTGACTTCCACGATGGATACCAAATACTGTAATTTAAAAATTGTTAAACAGGAAATTCTTTCAGAAAAATAAGATGATTGGCAAATAAATTTCTAATATTTCAAATATCAAATTTGAAATATTAGAAAACATTTCTACTACTCACGGCAATAATCTTAGGACAATAAATCCGAAAATCCAGCAAGGGGACAGGAGTAGCATCATGAATATTTTTTTATATTTTAAGCATTAATAAAGTAAAATTATATCAATCCCCAGTTTGACGTATGTCACGAAATTTCCTATTGAGGTTCATATAGTGGAATTTTTATTTCAAAGTAAAATTTATAAACTTATGTAATAAAAGGACTATTTGATGAAATAGCGAATCATATATTCAAAAAAAAAAATTCATAGTAGCTACGGATGATTCAAATAATCAAAATATGGTATCAATAGCAGGTATCACAAAATTGCATTCAATTTCGCCTGCAAAGTAAATCATATTAATCCTATATTTACAGTAAAGGCACTATCCATATGATAAACACTAGATAATTTAACTGAATTGAACAAACATCTGTTAATTCTGTTCAATAGCTATTCAGTGATATTTACATGAAAAAATTACAAAATTAAATCCCCAAAAATCATTCACAGATTAGACAGTCAGAGTTTTATGCAGTCGCATTTTCATAATCAGACTATTCTGCTTTGGATTCTGGGACACACAATTTTTTTTTTTGAAATGAACAAATGGATTATTTAGGTTACGAAGTCCAAAGTATATATTAACTGGATTTCCTCAAAAGACATAAATAACGATATTTTCAATGACAGAATGAGAAAACTTTTATTCAAGCAAATATTTTGAAATTTTAGAAAACATCTTAACCGTAGACCTTTATATCCTATTGGACAAAAAAAAGAGAAGAAATACTAAGCACTCAAAGCATCAGCAAAATGATCATCTATATTGTTATTTGAAGGTAAGAATTACAGACAGGGGATAACTATTACAAAATTGTTTATTATTGAAGTACATGAAGTGCTTATATGGTTATAACGTGGACTTTGAAAATAAGAGATATGTCACCAAAAGCCCTAGTGTTACTGTTAAGTGAAGTAAAAATCAATATTTAAGTTAGACATAAATTTGAATAATTTAAAATTATATTTTTCTTAAACATGCAAGAATAGGAAACAAAGTTTTAGTAATTTTCCTTTTCCTATGTTGGATTATTTTCTTTTTTATTACGTCTTATTTTATAAATAATATTATTTCTCATTGAAAAAAAATAATAAAATTTAATTACTTTTCCGTTTCCCACAGAATATATATTAACATTTCACTTCATGAAATAGAAAAACTAATTATACAGACTAAATCATCTGAAAAAATGTTTCAACTTCATGTATATAAATATACCCACGTGTATTTAAGTAATGCGGTAAGTAAAAGGCGTCAAAGTATTAATTAAAATAATGTAACTTTCATGCAGCTTTAAAAAAAAAATAATTTTCTTTATTGTTATGCGTTTATGAGTTATTTATTTCAAAAGTAGCTTTTTCAAGTTAGGAAAGTTAATTTTTACAGAATATATTATTCTCAAAAATGGGTAAAATGCGCAACTGAAGAGAAAACTTCCTATGACAAAATGACTTGGTATAATGGGAATATAAATTTTAGGTTTACAAAAATAATTTTAGTCAGATAATGTGTATGAGTATTTTATAAAATAAATAAACTTTATTAGCATTTACATATTATAAATATAAATCATTACTCAATGTCAAGAATTATACATTTTTTTGGCCTCATATTGAAATTCAATCTTTTACCTTTAAAAGTCTGAATTTTGTTTCTGTCTAACTTAGAGACTGAATTACAGCAGTTTTAATATTGATTAATCATGAATTTCTCTGACTCGAAAGTCTCTAAAAACGACATTTTTCATTACTGCAAAATAAAATATCTCAAAATGTTAAGCATCAATGAACCTGAAATTATAAATATACGTTTACGTATGGGAATTTTAAGTACTTATACACAGAATAAACTATTTTCGATTTCATATAAAAAGTAGAAGTTTATATATATATATATATATATATATATATATATATTACAAAAATATTACAATGACTTTTGAAGGAAACATCATTGTTCAGTACTCCAACTATCATAGCTTCCGACGTAAGGTTATGTTATCAAAATAACAGATTATTCCCTAGATAAGGTTATAATCTGTATTATTCATTTTACGAAATGTTATCAAATTTATTTTCTATTGAGTTACCATATTTTGCTGAAAATCTTAATTTTAGTTTATATTTGTATAAACTGTCTTTTTGATAGTGAAAATATATATTATCAAAACTTTTCTTGGATGTTTTCAAATTTTGAATCACGTAAATTCATAAAATATTCATTTGTAGGCAAAGTTTAAGTGAATTTAAAACTTTTCTTCGATGATGAACTGTTACTTTCCATAAGCATTTGGGCACAATTATATATATTTATTAAATTTTAAAACCACTAATTCTTAAGAAATTAATATAGATTTTTTTTTATTCCATACATCTCAATCATCGACGCTTTCGTTATTTTTGCCTTCCTTAAATCTTCTGGTCTATACGATACAAATACGTATTGGGCTAAATCAAGAGTAACACATTTGATTTCTGATGGATATTACATTCCATCTTTAGACAGAATTCTAACCGTAGAGAGCTGATTATTTGCCTCCATTATGTTATGCAAACGTGCTTAACGTTATAAATAGATATTTCCCATCAGAGTAGAGCTGATTTGGGGTTATGCTATTCTATTCGGTACTGGCAGTCTTGCATGAGATAAATAACCAACTTCATTAAAATCACTTCTGGATTTAAAGCTCAAATTATTCGGGTAAATGATGAAGTTATGTCATTACATTGAAATGATAATAAGATATAGTATGTTGCATGGGAAAACTGAATTAAGTTCCTCATAGAATTTGCATCTCTTTTGAATGTATTTATTCAATGCAAATTGGAGGATTGAAAAACATTGCTTGCTGTAAATTTAAGAAGCTTTAATCCTTTTTTTTCCTTCCATCATTTTTTAAGTAATTTTCAATGAAAAATAATTAAAATATTTTCAAAGTGTAAGCATTGAAATAACATATAATATTTTTTTTTGCTTCACTCGTTATGATAGAAGATATAGTTCTGTTTAAGGTATTTTGTAAAATCTTCATTTTATGAATTACTATGTTTTTAAATGTAATGCATCGTAAGTAATATTTTCGTGATTTGAGAAAAAAGGGAAATTGTTTCCAGAATTTCATAAGAACTCTTGAAAATAAAGGGTATTTTCCAGAGTTAGGATATAATTGAACATATTTCCAGATGTACAGATTTAATTTCTTCGAGAAATATTAGGTTTTTGGAAGCACAAGTTCTCAACATTTTTAACTAATAGTTTGGATTTGAGTTAAACAGGTATTTAAAAGACAGAAAATTTTAAAATAATTAATTTTATTTTTATTTTTATTAGTATCATATTTGCTAGAACATATAATATTTCAAAACATTTTAAATAGCAAATGTATACTTTTAAAATATTTATAATAAGCATGTCAAAGTCATATTAAATTAAAACTTATCAATTTAATACTTGAAAATTCAAAAGTTTGTTTCATTGCAGAAAATGTTCATCAAATAGGCTTGAAAGATTTATTTTATTTCATTTCAGCTTGATGAAAGAAATATATTTCTTATTTCTTTATTTAAATGATACTATGAATGTAAAAGTTTTGTATATTCATCAAAAAATTAGAAAACAATTTGCACTACTACAGGATTAATATGCTTAAATCGTATGATTGACATAAAATATACAGTGAAGGAAAAGAAATCTTGATGGTGTATATAACTTTATATTGAGTGATTCCTTTTTATATATTCTATAAAGAACATTTTTCATTTAGACCCCCTTTGTCTCAAAGGATGAAGAGTGTTCGGACAGTTTTACAATTAAAACAATGTAGATGACGATATAGTGCATTAATAGCACAAGATGTAAAGAAATGTATTTGTAACTTTTTAAATAATAGTTGTCACTGATCTAGTATTTTTGAAAATAAATAATTAAATTACATCACCGGTATTCTAAGCACAAAAAAGGAACTTATTAGTTTGTTGAGATAATTCATATGACATATAAATATTATTTTTCATGTCTTTTATAACTGACCTACAAAATATTCTGAAAATGAAAATGGTGTACACATTTTCGCATTTTTTCTCTTTTATTTTCATGAAGTCTAATTTTTTTTTAAAAAAAGTATATATGAATTTAGGAAATAAAACATGTGTCTCAAAACACAATGTATTATTTATTAGAAAAAAATTAACATTTTAATTCCGATTACGAAACATATTTTACTTAAAAAGTTATAAAGTAAATTAATTATAAACGAAATAATAATATGCTTTAATTAAATTTCAATAATTATTTTTCAATTTATTATTATAATATACCAACCGAAATTTCAAATAACTTCATTGAATGCACTAAATTTTGAAACGAAGTTAACGTTTTATTTTTATGTAATGATTTTATTTTTCAATAGAAGTAAAAAAAATGAAATGAATATACATATTTAAGTTAAAGGAAAAATAGTGGAACGATATATTTCTTGCTCTTTATTGACTGAAAAACGGTGCTTCTTAAATGTAATAAGGAAATAATTATCTATATAGATAATACATATTTGTTTTTCAATGTAACTCTTATTTCTTCATATACATTAATTCACATACGTTAACAAATTACTTTCTAGTTTTCTTCAAATTAAGGCAAAATAATTAAGTTATTTTTATAGATTCACATTAACGTTTACAAAAGCTGCTCTTTTTTAAATTTCCATAGAATTTTAGATTTAAACCTACATGTTTTGTAAGAAAATACTTAATTCATTAATCTCTACGTCACTGAAAGCATACAGGTATTTCTAAGCTTTTATTTATATAGTCGTTATCAGTTGCTCTTTATTCTGGTGGCAAACATGCAATAAAATCGCCTACGTGATATGTTAACATATTTCCCTGCAATCACCAAAACAGTTTTTACGTTCCTGCTTGCAACATAGGAGTTAGGTCATCTCTTTATATATTGGTCAAACAATCTTGCTTGATAAAGTGGAGTGTACTTTTCTTTGTGTTTCTGTTTTACAATTTTACCCTCACGATTTTTATCAAATTGTTTCTGCCTTTGGGAAATCGAAACAGTTTGATTTTTTATGATTTCTTTTGTAGAGAGAGTCTTATGGTTGGTTCCATTTTACTGCATTTCTGCTTACGTTTTCCAAAAACGCCGTACGTGACGTTTGGGTGAAGCTAAGATTACTAAAGTGAGATGAGTCCACAGGGAGAAACTAGTCACAGTTAAAGAACCAAAGAGGCAGACAAAGTTAATGGTATTTCCCCTTCTTTTTCTTAAGCTGACAGCTTTTCGAGCCATACTCTAAATTGCTTGTTTTATACAAGTAAATTGTGTTTGCGCTTTAAAAATAACTTACAGTCAGACCAGTCACAACAGTGAAAATGCCTTAAAATGTATATAAATCAGATTGTTTGGGTTAAATTTTTAACAGGTGGTAAAATCTAAGTGTCTTTTCTTAGAACATTAGAAGTATGTTGATACAGTAAATAGTGTCTTATTGCGTGAATTCAAATTATAAATATCGTTCATTCTGTTCTAGGTGATATTTAAAAGACATCATGAATTATTAGAACTTTTAGACGAGGTCTAATGGAAGAATCTAAACGGTGTATTGAAACACGTTGGGACTGAAAATTGGATTCCATTAAACATTTAATGATATATATAGATTGTTAAAAAGAATACTACAAGTGTTATGAGTAGGAAATGGGATATAATGAAAGTGGTAATGGTAACATACTGTAACATTTGCTATTCATTCATATTTTCTTATTTTTAACTAATTCAAGAGAATGGATGTTCTTCTTTATATACCAGACAATGTTTACCATAACTTCCCCATCCAATGAAAAGGTAATCATCTTCCTTGAAACATAAGCACTGGATGTTACCTATTGTTTAATCATGTTTGGTTTTAAAGACTGGTAATGAATATACTCTCGTAGACTGTAACAACGCTATGCTAACAAACGACGGAAACTTGATGTGACAGCAATAACATTTTGATTTGTCAGCCAAAGACTTTCAAATCAAAAAGTAACCTATAATTAGTATCAAATTCATTTCAGTACTATTTAACAAGTGACGACACATTTTGCCACAGTGATAACATACTAGTCTTAACAATACCGTCAGCAAATACAGATAATTTTCAGACAACTATATATATATAGGGTGACATACATGGTAAATGCAATTGGACAAAACTTCGAGGGTCCATAATACACTTATAAAAAAGAAGTCCAGACAACATTTGCATCAATATTTCCGTATAGCTCGGGTAATAAGTAACTGAACTCTGTACCTTCCTTTCCATACAACTGTGTTCTAAAATTTGAAGTTACGTCATCACTAGCCCATTATTTAGATGCAGTTAGATACATTTGTAATCTAAATATAAAGCTAAAGCATCACTGATTGTAGGCTTACAATAAAAGTAATATTATATTTTACTATCGAAAAGATCATTTTGATGTATATTCTTAAAAAAAACTGTATGGCGCAAAAAATATAAAGGTTTTTGGTGTCAAAATATGTGGAACTAAAATATTTGATTATTTGCATAACCTGCGATCACATAAAAACAAAAATAAATTTAATGTGCAAGTTATGCTGTGGTAAGACGATAGATAGCGATATTTGCATATATTTATTTTTACTAACCAATCTCTTAAAAGCTACATTAAGCCAATTGTGGATGCACCTCCTAATTTTAAGTCTCGTTCGAGAGACAAGGATGACACCTGAATTTCAAATTTTCTCACCGAACTTTCACACTACACCAATGGAAGGATGTGTAACCCTGTCAGATCTAAAGAACATCAATCCTACTACATGCCAGATATTTGTATGTATGACTTGATAAAAAAAAAAAAACTAGCTACTACCTCGCAACCATGACCACTCGGATACTGCGACCAGTAGGTTTCAACATATATGTATCACCTTCGTCGAATGCATTCGGTGCATAATTTTAAGTAATGTTGCAAATAATACATTGTTAGACAACAGTGATATTTTATTCTAATAACGAAAAATAAATTTTAATTCAAATAGAAGTTTTTTTAGCAAAACATTCTAAATTTTGAAAAAAAAAATACATTAAAAATAACTAATAATATTGAAAACAAAAAGCAATGATTAATATTTTCAAATAAAGATATTTTTCCCATCAAATATATCCCTTTAAATATTGAGCAGAGTTTGATATATACAGTTTCAAAAAATGTGTACATAACAATGTGAATATATTCATGCACTACTGTTAATGATGTAAAAAATATTTTTAGTAAATAATTTAGGTTTTATACATTATTTTGAAAGTTTTTTTTATTTAATATATGACTTTGCCTGTCATGAAATAAGTTTCGAAAGGAATTTGGTTCGATAAAAAAAAACAAAATTCGATAAAAACTTTAGGTTTCTGCGAAACTAAAAAAAATCATAATTGAAATAATAAAAAGTGTAATTAATACTTAATTATTGGTACACATATGTAATATAAGTTTTAGGTTTTTTTTGATTTATCAAAAATATTTACGAAAAATATTTATTATCAAAAATATTATTTATTTTTTAAATTATAACCAATTGTATAATTTAATAATTTCTGAAATGTAAATTAATGATTACATATGTTACATCCAGCAATAAAAACTTACAGATAATAAAACAGTAGATAAATAAGTACTTTAGACAATGAAACAGTAATTCTTTTGAAATTTTCTTCCTTTTCAATATGCACATCAGAATCAATATAATTCTTCAGTTTTATTCATGTCAAAAACAAATTTAAATTTCTACTGAGTTACATAACTTATATCTATTTTACTTATTATGTAATTAGATTACAAGGGAGGGAAATTTTACTCATGCTTTCAAAACGAATATTTATTTCTATTTTTATCTAACATATAGTCTATTACGTCGTATAAAACATTAACTTTAAAAATTATGTTAATACTCTTATTAGTAAATATTCGTTAGATAAAAAGGACTTAATGAAAATCTATCAATTTACCTCTTCAGAAATGTAAATGTTCAGAGAATTTTAAATAGAATGCATCTAATGATTATAAAGAAAGTTTAACAAATACAAATTAGAAAAGTTATCAATTCATTTCACCACTAATTACAGAATGAATTTCACGCTTGTAATCAATTCATAAAAATGAAACTAAACATTTAAATAAAAACTGAATTTCGAATTTGTGTTTACATAACAAGCAAAGCATTCGTTCAAATTTCCATATGCTTTATTTCGTATAAGCCTAATTAATTCACTAGAATATATGAAAGTACATTTCAAAATAAGGGATCTTCAAGCTTCACTCACACATTACGTCTGTATTTACGCAAGCGTGTTGAAAAGAATGGGAAACTTTGAAATTTTTTGTATAAATTTCAGTGAAAAAGAAGGAGAGAAAAAAAATATAGCATCATAGTCACTAAGTGAAATTTTGTGTTTTTAAAAGAGTGCATACGAAACAAGGAAGACCTGCTAAAACAGAAAAATAACAATGGCCACGCTGTCTTTTAAGTAAATTCTGGGTAAACTTCCACTATGTGCACTCTGGTAATTTAGTTTCCCTTTAGCAAACGAAGTTTTTCCGGATTCAATTTCACTCTTTGTGGTATCAAATCTATATTACATTCCCAAAGCACGCACTTAAATAACAAACAAAAATTAAATCTCCCTTCTTTCGAAAACTTTTATTTTTGCCTTTTATTTCTCAGACCACTCGAATGAAAAGTTTTCTTCAGGCGTAAAATAAAACGATAGTAGATAGTTGTTAAAGGCCTCTTGTTGAGTTCCAGACAGAACAGAGTAAAAAAAAAATATCTTATTTAATCTGCAGCGTGCAAAAAAACATTTGTTTACACTCGCCATGTTATCTTCGTAACTAAATTCCCCGTTAAGTAATCTGAGATCTTGAAAATCCAATTAGAGCAAAAAAATATCCGTGTATGGAATACGGAATTTCTTCTTTCTTGCTACTGGTATGCTATGATTTGCTTATTTATGTTTACTAATTTTAGTTCAAAGTAGTTAACACTGTTCTATATAAATATTATAAATTTGGTACGCTGTATACTAGGAAAGGTATTTTTTTAACTTATACAAATATGAAGAGCTTTAGATCGAAGAATTTAAATAACAATAAAATAGCTTTACTTTAAAAAAAAATATCTGGATTAATGATAGAATTTTACAAATTATTTGAAACTTTGTGTCAAAAAAATACTGTTATAAAATACGAATTTGATAAAAACAGAAAATTAATTACCTTATTCTCTTACGAAAAAGATTATTTCTAAGAAATTGACTTAGTCTTTCGTAATTTCCAGAAAAAGGCTAAATCAACTATTTAAGAGAACGAAAAGTAAGAATAAAAATTCGAAAGTTTATTACATGCTGAGTAATAAAATACTCTTACTGTGCCTGGATTGTATACGAATTTAGTAAATAAAACTTTATAAAATTATAAGTTAATAAGTGTAATTGTGTTCTTATTTTTAGACAATGGATTTAAAAATATCTTTGGCAATATGCTTTGAATATTATAATTAGTTTTTTAACACTTAGGTACGAAAGAAATAACAATTGTAACTGTAGAAATAATTTAGCACTTCAGATTATGACAAAAAGTTGAAGGAACAGTTTTTGATACATGGTTTATGTATTTATTCAGAAAATGTGTAAAAATTGTATTTACTTCCTTACATTCGTGAACATCGTACTAAGGCTAGTTAATGGTGCACTATACAATCTGCATTATAAAAAAAATTATAATAAACATGGAATTTCATGAAATTCAAAATTTCTTATTACGTATATAAAAATTATATGTAAAAAAGAAATTTAAAAAAAAATGTGAGGAAATTTATGAAAGTCTATATCTATCTATTCTTATACAGATATTAATTTCCTTTATTTTAAGTACAATTACAGTCTTACGTCATAAAAATAGTTTTTTGTTTCATCTCTTTCAGACTCAAACTCATTAATTGGATTAAAACAATTTCAGCAACAGGAAAGTGTGGAACTAAGGAAAGGAAAGTCATTTTAATCGAAATAGATCACAATTACATGTATTATTATATAGAAGCGATATTTATGGGGGGAAAATCTAATTTTCTTCATAGATATATTTTAATATTGGTATACAAAATTCAAAAAGAAATGAATCAAGCCCAAAAAACTGCCAACAGTATTAAATGAAAACTTTCATTTGAAAATCTTATAACTATCAGTATATTTATTTAACTGGAATCTATGAATCCTTCGCCTATTTAATTCATATTATGTTAAATAGAATTTAATATACAACATGAAAATTATTAAAGTTAATTGATTGACAAATGTTTTTATGCAAATTGTTTATTTCTTAACAATATGATAGAATTTTTATCTTATTTAAAAATATTAAAAACATTTTTTTAATGAAAGGAAAAGAATTAAAATTTTGTTTAAGAAAAAAACAAATTGAAGTTTATTGTAATAAATTGCGATGAGAAAGCGTAAAACAACTAACAGTAGAATTAAATTAACACTTAATGAATTCATTCTACCGAGACACAGTCAAGAATTTTACTATTGAAAATTCGAGATTTTGGTGAGCTTTTTATCATACATCCATAAAACTGAATAACCAATATACAATTTTCAAAAATTATTTTTATATTATTTGGATCCTATCTTTATCGAAAAGGCATAATTCCTACCAGATTCAAATGGAAAACATCTTTAAAGTGTTTCATCTTTACAATATGAACTGACTAATATTAAAAAGAGAAAAAAAAAATTGCAGACTAAGCTTAAAGCAAGAAATGGAATACTGTTGTGATGAAAAATGGATTTCAATTTTGGCATATTATAATCACGTTTATCCCATCTATCGTGCAAATATATATATATACACATTCTTCCTACGCGAAAATAAGAGACATTCAATACATTGAAATCCAATCATAAACCACTTTCCTCCTTAGTAAAAGACAATATTCAACATCTTGCTGAGATAAAGGGGATATTTAAAGTTCTCCTGAGAAATTACTCTTGGAACATTATCATTTTAATCCCAGACATTCTATCGCGTGGATATTGAAGGTAGGGGAAAGTATAATGCAGAAAGAACAAGACTTCTGCATTAGCATAATCGAGTTGAAAGGGAAATTGATTGATTTTTTTCCCTAGCCCGATGGTATTCGGAATGTAAACTTTTATTTGTTCAAAGACTCTCATTGTATTACTTTATGTTATTATTCATTCATGGTCTTCGAAGTAACTAAAAGAAACCCTACACATTAAATACCTAAATATCATTACTTACAGAAGAAAACAATAAAGCATCGTAACTTTATTTTCCTTTTAGAATAAAAGGAAGTAAATCTAAGCATCCAAATGCTTTTTACTTGGGTATTTATTCCATATTACTGTACAGAATGTTTTTCCAATGTACAACATACATTAGAAATTTACATTATTCTTTGAAATAAACTTTTCAAACAGAGGGATACGTAAATAGAGATTTTCGTTATTTGTGAAACTTTTTTTGTATTTTAAACGTAAATTATAATTAATAACAGAATTTAATCTAACTTAATCACAAATATTGCTCCATTACAATTTTGTATCTTAGATATTTTAAAATAGTGAAAATAAATTAGATAGAGAAATGCCTTTTTTAAAAGATGACATATAAAGATTTTATTACTACAATATCTCCACCGAAACCAAAAATAAAAGTTGACAGAAACTTGAAAAAAATTAATACACACACAATCTTTGAACATATTGATGGAATTACTCTATTCCAGAAAATATCTTAATTATATGCAGGATTATATCTTAATTATATGTCTTTCCACATTTTCAAGGTGATTATAATCTATTTGGTGAGGTATTGAATGATCGTAAGTACACGATACTTTTTTATACTAATCAATAAATTATGAAGATGACAGAAAGTAAAGTCACAACGAATTTACTTGAATATCAAAGACTTAATTTATCGAATAATGATAAGTATGTTAAAAAAAACACACAAATGCATATGGCTATCAAAGTATGACATTTATACTTGAGAATAAGGCAACAAATAATCACAGAACAAGGCTTTTAAAAATAAATTATATTAATCAATGCATTAGATTAACATTGAGACTTTGCGAATTAATCAGTAATTTATCTAAATTAATTTCAAAAATAATTTTAAAAATCAAGTATTAATCTTTAGACTCGACTGTATGCAATATACAATTTAGTACATATGATGGAGAAAAATGTATTTCAATAGTGATTAAAATGCTTAAAATGCAAACATCAAATGTAAAATTCTTGAATAAGCGTATAATTATGTCTGTCGTTCCATTATACATGGAACGACAGACTATCATGACCACGATATTATATATTTACATAAGTTATATGTAGAATGAAAAAACAAATATTTTGATATGGGCATGTCTTGTCCATAATAAATGCTAAGCATTTTGAAGTTATTCATAGAATTCTCTGTTTGATATAAAACTCAATTTTCGTGATCTTAATACTTTCGACCATCGTTATTGCTAAATAGTTAATAAAATTTTATTGCTAAAATAGTTGTTCTATATCTTTAAAAATGAAAGTAAATCTATCAATAAATAGATTTATATTAAATATAATATTTGTTTCAGGACTTTTTACCGAATTTAAAAAAAAAAAAATACTGGAACATAATACCATTTTAAAGCCAATTTTAACTTATAAAAAAGCTTTTTGTGATATTTAGTAATAGTTATCTATTGCAATCTAAAACGGTGATGAAGTTATTCATGAATTATTTTTAATCAATGAAAAAAAAAAGAATTTATTTAATTACTCAACTTTAATAAAGAAAATTCTATTTATCAGCAAATATTATGGAAAAAGTACAGACTGTAGATGTATTATAAAAATAATCAATGATTCCACAATCATAATTATTTTATAGATTAAACTAAAAGTAGAAAATGAACATAAAAAGGAGGAAAATATTTGTGTACACCTTGAAGCATTTTCTATTCTCAGTCAGCAAGTTTTATAAAAAATGCCTTGAAGATATGAATACAGAAAAACTCTCAAACATTTTCATCAGCACTTGACAGTCATCTATTATTAGCGCAAACAAAATTATGATGATATTTGCAATATTCAAGTTTTTCATCCTTATTTTTTGCTGAAAGTAGCATTCGGTGTTTCTGACTTTTTTTTCTTAATCGGAAGGAGGGGAGGGGGAAATGTTTAGTGAAAAGAAAAGAAAATACGTTGCATTGTTATGACTTAAATTATATTGTAGCGTATCATTTCTGTGTTTCCGCTTAAGCTACTTTGATAAAAAAAAAATTGGCTATTAGTTATCGTTTATTGTAATTAAACATATGCTCATGAATCTTTTAACTATAAAATCTTGTCATATTTAATAGGTTATTCTAAAGAAATCTAAATACTCATTTCAAAAATGTACATTCTATAAATTTCAGAAAGTTTGCCTCTAAGGGAATCACATTTTTATATTGAATTCAATTTAAATCAATGTTAATACATTAGTAATTAGTAAATGCAGAATGATCAATACACGCATTATGTTTTTTAACTTAATTCTAGATCAATATTTTCTATGAAACGCATAATTAATTATTCGCAATGGAAGAACATAAATATTGAAGCTACATAATAATGTTTTTTTTTTTTTTCTTCAAATCCTCTGTATATAACAGTTCAATTAAAAAGTCCCCGGCCTACCATAGTAAAACACATTTTTTTGGCAAAATTAGTTTTTTTTATTCAACATAATTCCCTTCAAGGGTGATACACTAATTATAGCGACTCTCCAAATTTACGATACCATTTTTGTAGTACGATTTGTCCTTTGCTTCAAATAGGCCTCAGTTTTGGCGATCACCTCTTCTTTCGACGAAAATTTCTTCCCAGCGAGCATTCTTTTGAGATCTGAGAACAGGAAATAGTCGCTGAGGACCAGATCTCAAGAATACGGTGGATGAGGAAGCAATTCGAAGCCCAATTCATAGATTTTTGCCATCGTTTTAACTGACGTGTGACACGGTGCATTGTCTTGGTGAAGCAGTCCTTTCTTTTAATTCAAATGCGGCCGTTTTTCGGCGATTTCATCCTTCAAACGGTCCAATAACGCTATGTAATAGTCGTTGTTATTGGTCCTTCCTTTTTCAAGGTATTCAATTAAAATTATTCCATGCGCATCCCAAAATACAGATGCCATAACCTTGCCAGCCGACTGTTGCGTTTTCCCACGTTTTAGAGCAGGTTCATTGTGTGTAGTCCACTCGGATGACTGTCGATTGGACTTCGGAGTGAAATGATGGAGCCATGTTTCATCCATTGTCACATATCGAAGCAAAAACTCGGGTTTATTACGCTTGATCATCTTCAAACACTGCTCCTAATCATCAACTTGTCGTTGTTTTTGGTCAAAAGTAAATTCGCGCGGCACCCACTTTGCACAGAGCTTTCTCATACCCAAATATTCAAGAATGATATGATGTACACTTTCAGTTGATATCTTTAGAGTGTCTGCTATTTCATTCAATTTCAATTTACGGTCATTTAAAATCATTTTGTGGATTTCTTTAATGTTTTCGTCGGTAACAACCTCTTTTGGGCGTCCACTGCGTTCACCGTCTTCGGTGCTCATTTCACCACGTCTAAACTTAGCATACCAATCCTTGATGGTTGATTTTCCTGGGGCAGTGTCCGGAAACTCGGCATCAAGCCAAGTTTTTGCTTCAACTGTATTTTTTCCCTTCAAAAAGCAATATTTTATCAACACGCGAAATTCCTTTTTATCCATTTTTTTCACAATAACAAAAGTTGCTTCACTCAAAATGCTATAATTCACAAACTAATGATCTGACAGCTGTCAAATTTATACACGCCTCTTTTGAAGTTTAGGGCTAACTGAAAAACATATGGATATAATTCTAGTAGTGCCATCTATGTGTCAGGCCGGGGACTTTCCAATTTACCTTATATATATATGTGTGTGTGTGTGTGTGTGTGTGTATGTATATGTGTGTGTGTGTGTGTGTATGTATCATATATATGTATATAATATATACATATAAAGGTGGTTGTCATCAAAATAATGGAAACACTTGTAAATAAAAGTGACATTTTTTAACACACTCCGTAAGAATTCAAGTATAATAATAGCTACCAGGTCTTTTTATGAATAAAAATGTATATATTCTGGTAGTGTGTGGTAGTTTTATTGAAGTTCTGTAAACGTTGGATTTTTTTGAAAAGCGTAAAATGTCGAACCTCTCAAATTTTCAAAGTGTCCAAACTGTAGGAGCACATCCAGCTGGAACAAGTGTGACCAAAACATCTTAACTTCTAGGCATTTCTAGAGGTACGGTGTCTAAAGTCATGGCAGTATGCACACAGTGCGGCAAGATAAACTCGGCAAAGGAAATTAGGGGACGAAAAAAGAAGCTAAATGAGAGAGACTGACGGGTATTGAAGCTTATTGTAATGTCTAAAATGTTCACAACTGCATAAGTGACCGCAGAACTCAATCATCATCTGGAATCTCCGGTGTCAATGATTACAGTTGGAATATACCTTCATAAGCAGAACATTTACGGTAGAGCAATAATTCCCAAGCTACATGGCACAGATGTTAATGCCAAAAGTCGCCTTCTTACAAAACCTAGTTGATTGATAAGTGGAAGAAAATAATATGATCTGACGAATCCTTTTTTTACACTTTTCCTTACAATAGGACAGGGAAATCGTTTGGAGGACACATGTACAATCGTATGATTCTGATTGCCTTCTTATAACAGTCAAACATGGAGGTGGATTTGTCTAGATATGGACAGTCGTGTCGTGGTCTTCTCCTGGACCAATCTCCTGGACCCTGAAACGAAGATTCACTTGGGAGACATAAGCTATTTACAGATGAATTTATATTTTCCTGGAAAAGTAACTCGAAAACATTGTTACCTTAGCTGGGGTCAAGAATCCATTATTATCCTAGTCCAGTAATATCCGTAAAAGAGACAAATTTGCAGCAACCAATGTATTTGCTGCTGCAATTATCTCTTTGGATGTAGCAATTATCTTTTTTGGATGGCAACAGTAAACTATATACAATTATAAGAGCTATTCAGTTAACTTAGAAAAAACGCGTTAGCTGAACATTTTTTATCCAATAGTCTTCCTTACCTAAGAGCAGTGGGTAAACCTTCATCTGCAAGATGAACAACAAGTTCTTATGGAGATTGGTTGGTGGAGAGTTCTCTTCATGTAGGCATTACTGCTCGCATGAGTTGGCTACATCCATTATTACGTCCTACAGAAAACTGATTCGGCATATTTTGGATGATCTATAGATTTATATTACTATATATATATTTCTCCCGCTTTTTACAACTCTTCAGTGAGGCCCAACTGCCTTGGCAATGTAATAGGCTCTTATGGTTACTGAATTAATATACACTTTTAAATTGATCATTGGATATTGACATCGTGACTGGAAAGTAATTATAAATGCAAGTATTGGGTATTGAAATTAAATATTCATTGAATTCAGATACTATGTTTTGTTTATGTTTCATTTAGTGTATTTATTATTAAGGCAAAAGCTTTTGCCTGTTATTTTACTTTAGTATTTAAATACGCATTGTTTATTTTATGTATTTGGATAATTTCATTTAATTCCAATAAATGATATTCCATAATCCTGATCCAATTTTTCCAAATTTCAATTCAAATTTCCAAAAATTTCAATTTTTCTTTATACTTGAAAACCACTTAAAATATTTAACAGTCTGAATAACTCCAGAAAGAAATTTATTTTTCAATAAATTAAATTAAAATAATCATAATAAATGTACCCTTATTCAATATACAGGCTTAAGACCAAGTTGCCTATACATGATGAGAAAGTATATGTCATGAACACAGTGTGTACTTTTAAACAACATTGTATTATGTCAGATGATTTGCAAAAACATTTCTGTGTTACATTTATTTAAAAGCATCCATTCTCCTAAGAGTTAATCTCCGCAGTAAAAGCTGAGCCATAGATAAATGAAAGTGAAAAGCTTAATTTGTTTTCAACATTCTATTATCAAATAAATAAAGAATATATATAAGGGGTTTAAAAATCCACTAATTCATCACTTTCTTTACATACCAGGCCTTATTTTTGGAAATCTGATGCTAACTTAATTACACAAAATAGCAATTACAAAAATTGTACCTAAAAAAAACATTGATTAACAAAATGACCTCTGCAAATAAATGCGCGCTTAACAAAACTATTTTCGTTTATTTAACTACAGTTGCAAATTACTCATTTTTAACTCATCTGAAAGATCGATTCAGTCATTATGAATGCACATTTCAGTTTCCATTGTTTTACTTTCTAATGACTCATTAACCAAGTTATTTTTAGTTACATAAACATGAAACATAGAGGAAAGTTTGTAGAATTAGACTTTAATTAAACTAACTCTCAACAATTACGCTTGTTAAGTTCTTCACTTACATAATCGGGTCATCAAGCATAACAGTCTCTCATGAATTTCTAGATGCGGGAGAAAATTATCATTTTTATTTTAATAGTCTAAAGCGTAAATTATAGTTGTGATACATTTCTTTTTTTCAATATTTTCTAGTTACTTTGGAGGGCATAAATTTAGTAACACAATTTATCAACAAAAAATAATCCTATAGCTGGAGTCATTTGCTTTAAGCAACATTCCAATTTTCGCTACAAAAATTTTAGGATATTTTAAACTCCATGGGAACAATACATGATTGAAAAAATAGATTTGTATATATATTTCTTTCTTTCTAATGCATCTCAACATTGCAAATGATTAACAAAAATTTTATTTTTAGAAGTACTGTTTTCTTTTAACATCTATTATTGTAAATATGACTGCAATCGAATATATTCGACTATTAATTTTCATTTTTAGAAGACATTAGAGAGACATGTTTTGGTGTACGTAATTGTATGTTGGCGATTTTAATGTGTAGATATGTTTTTCTTCTTGTCTACAGAAGAAGTTAGTCGCCGGCAATGAATTGATGAGGAGGAAATTACAAATTAATTCTTTCGGAATTCCACTTAATTAATGCCAGAAATCTACAATACTGAGTTTAAATACTGCAAAACACGCATGCATAAGTTTACTGAAGTATAAACAATATTTTGCTGAAAGGAACTAATAAAATCTTCAAATTAATTCTGATGCTTTTTCCATAAATGCTCTTTAATACAAATAAACAGCTGTCTGAATTTGAAATATGTTGACAAGATAAAAATGCAATCATGAAAAAAAAAAAAATGCAATATTGAATGATTGCTTGGTAATGTAACGACGTAAGCAGTATATTTTTGAAAAAATATGTAAGGGGATTTCTTCTAAGCTAATCTAAAATTATTATACATGAAGCAAAAGTTTGTCTTCTCCAACCTCATCATTATAACACAAAAATGCAATTTTAATTTTTGTGCCATGGCTTAGATCTTATAAGTAGCACACAATTTTATATATCATCTTAACTTCCCAAAAACTAGGAATGATTTACAGAGTATTACTTTTATGTAGCATATCAATTACTGTAAGAATTCTATTTAAATTCTTAAAAGATATTTTTGTTTCATTATCATTCAGAAGTTTCACTTTAACAAGTAGCAGTTGTTTTGTAATTAATTCTCAATTTTCCATTAGTTTAGTCATGTACAAAAATTTTGCTCTTTTCAGTCTTATAAAAACATGCTAATAATCATTAGTTTTTATTACCAAAACAAATTAACCTGAACCACTCTCTTAAGAAACAAAATACTTCCTATGACATTAAAGTTTAAAATTATTTTTTTATAAGTAAGTCATTTAAAAAAAATATATTGTTTAAAATAAAACTATACAGAATATAATAGATATATATATATATATATTCTTAAGAAAACGAATTTATTTTTAAAAGTAGAATAGGGCCTTATAGAATGGCTAAATAAATATATACATGGTTGCATTAGAAGAATATATATCGTAAATCTAATTTACTGATTGTAACAAATGTTTAAAATTAAACTAATCATTATTAATTGAACATAGTTGATATTTTATACTTTAATACTACATGGAGAAAATATATACACATTCTAAAATATAATTATATATTATATAATACTTCTAATTGTACATCATATAATTTTTATATTTATTCATATTACATATTATATATCGTACCATTCTAAATTTATGACGAAAACTCATTCTTTGAAGAAATATTCCATTTATAAAATTCTAAGGCGTGTCTTCTTGAAACATCTTAAGCTCAAAATAACACTTAGATAAAATAAAATTCTCCCTACAAAAATTTATTGTTCAGTTGCGATGTTTTTAATTTATAATTAATCCTTATTGTGGTAAACATTACAAGAATAAAATGTTATTGCTAAATATATATATTCTAAAATATACCTCAAATTAAAATTCATACTAACTTTCAACACTGTAACCCGATCCTAAGATGATGATTTCAGTCATTTTTTAATTTGAAAGGAATTTAATTCATTAAGCGAGTAATAATTTAACGATTAAATAAACATACTTAAGGGAATTTCGGAATTATCCAAAAGAAGGTATTCCTTGTATTGGCAAAGAAAGAATCTAGAAAAATAGTCATACAACCAAGAAAATTAATATATTCCCACATAAATTTAATTATGCAACTTAAAACTCTAGCTTTCCTCGCTGTACTAATGAACATAGTTTGCTAACGTCACATGTTTCCTTTTTTTTAAGAAGCGGACAAACTAAATAAAAATATAAACTTGTAAATAACACATCCGCATCCAACACACTAAACGAGGTCGAATTTTAAATAATTTAATTTAGTAGCTAGTTAAGCTGTACCAGCGAAATGGGAACCGCTCTTTTCCATTTTGAAGCACATAAAAAAGACGGATAGGGAAAGCGGGGTAAAAAAATTTAACCTTATATATATGAGTGTAAAACTCATTTACTCATTTCGGTAGGGGGATTTTTAAAAGAAACATTTTTAAGTGCGGTAATTTAACGCGGTCTCTGGGGACGAAACGAAATAATTAGAGGGAAAACGCGGAATATGCAGAAAACAGGGAAAGAACACTCAACTTTGCAAGTCGAAACTATGCAGAGCTTGGAAGTAAGAAGCAATAGCATGAATAACTTTGACGTAGATATTTGAAGAGGACTGCACTCCGAAGTATGGTTGGTATTTAGGATGTTTATGATCATATTATACACCCCCCCTTCTCCACAGCTGGGAGGTTAGAGGGTGGGCTGATCTTGGGATGCTTCGCCAGGCAGAAAGTATTCAGAATGAATTGCGAATTAGTGTGTCGACGCATTGCGTTTGTTTTCTCTGTAAGAATGAGCGCGTGGCTTTGTTGTGAGTACGAATTGCTGAATTCTTATTTTTCCCCCATTTTGATAAGATTCTTAAAGACGTGCCGTATAATGATAATTAGAAATAAAGTTAAGAAACTGTCGTTCGTTTATCTTTCTCTTGCATAAAGAGATATGTGCACCTTGCGCATTTAATGAGAGTAATCGAATTAGAAACTGCAATTATGGTAAAAAAAAATGTTTCTCTGTGAATAGTGTTCCTTGAAATGCAATGTTATATTATGCTCATATTTCCTTGCTTATCAATAGAGCATACTATAAATTAACAATAAATGTTAAGTAGCTGTAAAAAGTAAGTTTAACATAATTCTTTTAAATTCATAATATAAGAGTTAATAGTAGAAATTATATAGAGAGAGCCGCTGTGTGCGAGTTAACTTTCCTTTCACATTAGTAATACTTAAATAATATTTATGCTTTGTTAAAAATAACAAAATTATGAAAGATTCCGAGCATATGATCCTTAACATTTAAAGGCCAATTCTAAGAAAAATATAAAAATTTCACTCAAAAAATCATATTAAGACTTAAATATATAAATATATAAGTGCAACGTAAGAAAAAAATATTATATTAATTAATGTGTATTACAACTCATAAATATTCTTGAAAACTTTTAATATATATATATATACCATTGATAAAATATATGTAAAGAATTTTAAATAGTAAATTGCACACTCTCATTACGCTGTAATAATCGAGAAAATCAATGGCATTTTTTTTACATTTACCATGAAAACGAGCTCACTCTTCTTGTTAAAATACAGTTAAAATATTTTAATACTTTTTAACCACAGTCGGAAACTATCGATTGTATAATTATTTGAAAAAAAAAAGTCTTACATAAAATTACAGAGCTAAAATTATGAGTATTGATGCCAAATATGAATACGTTACCATAAAATAAATTATTATTTAGTTTTTAAAGATATATATTGCATTGTGTATTATATATATATATATATATATATAATGTATATATTATGGCTTAATTGACTAATGTCTGTCAAATAATTGAAAGATATAATTAGTTATTCTTTTGGAAAATGTCACGTTAACTGCAAACCCTTTACATTACAGTAGGTTTTAAAGAATAAATAAAAAAAAGTTTATTTTTATTTTCAATTCACAAAACACATATGCATTTGATCCAAATAAAATAATTTATCCGACAGTTTCTAAAAACTATGTTTTTATAAACAAGAAGCATTTTAGATTCTTTAATTATTGTAAAAACTGTGCCGCCGAAATTTTCCACAATGATGCATCATAAAACCAATTTTTTAATTAATTTATAAAAAAAATGTTAAGTTGAATTACAAAACAAAAAAAGATAAAAATAATTGAATTGTAGCTCTCGCATCATCACTGTGCTAGCAATGGTGGCAGAGCCGGGAACACCTATGAATCTCACGTTCCTGGGTAACTCTTAGACGCATATACATACCGGTTATTGCTGAGGGAGTGTTGAGGGGTCTTTGCATCGTCCCCTAACTCAATTACTCTGCTGACTAAGGGATCGATCCTAGCATGAGAACCTACGAAGAAGAGATCTTCAACTATTGACGATGCGAAGAGAAGGTTAACTCTGTTGGTGCTGAATCCCCACTTTATCCTCCAGAAATGGCGAGGTGATTCGGAACTCGACTAGGGATGGATTTTTTTCTTTCTCTCTCTCTCTCATTCTCTTTGTTTCTTTCTTTCATCATCTCATGATGTACCATTGGGATTTGAAAGAAAACAGATCTGTTTTGCCTTTGTGACTCGTCATCCAGGCCTTCTTTTAACAAGGCATGTCCCAGAAGCTGTAAATTGAATTAGAGCGTGTTGAATTGTACAGAATTGTTGCTGCAACGAAAATCCGGAAAAAGAGAGACAGAGAGAGAAATAAAATTCACCTATCTACTGTGCAATCTGCTTTGATTTCCATAGAAGTTATCTGCTCCCTCGTGTTTGCTTAAATAACGGAATGTGAGCATGTTGACTTGGGATGTAGTAAATATTTTTCTGTTGAAGTTGGAATTTTTTGCTTTGGAATATTATTATTAGATATCTAAGTATAACAATTTACAACGTTAAATAGCAGTTAACTTAATTTTATGTAAAATAACGTGAAGGTGTTAGTTAGGTTATTTCCTCCTGATGAATGAACTCAAAAGAAATAAATTTTAAAACTGAAACCAACACACCAAAACTCTTTATTAGTATATATATATATATATTAATGTGGTAAACTCTTCAAAAATCATATTAAAAAACCATAAACCAACATATTAAGGGTTTGCTGTTCATATTCAATATTGTAACGAATTAAATGAGAAATATTAGATGACCATATTGCTTCAAAAGTCCACGCGCGATTAGTGTGGGTATAATGAGATACTTAGAGAGTTTGATCAATTAACATTTCCTTATTTAGTTTCTTAAAAATGTATGCGTTATCCATTACTTGTAAACTAAGTCACCTAAAATGCGACAAACTAGCAATGTTATATTATAAAACTAAAATAAATAGGATTATTAAACATTTTCTAAGAAAACAAATATTTTTCTATAGATTTAAACTAGTATTCAAATATCAGTAAGATTTGTTTTACTATGTCGTGGTGAATTATTTATTTTTGTAATTTGTTAAGTACACATTTTGAGTGATATAATGTTGTTTCATCATTTTTAAAAAATAAATAAACTATTCATTTAATTCATTAGAACAATTTCTATGAAGCAGATTGGTATCTTCGTATTCTTAAATTTATTACTTATATCACATCACTTTTTTCATATATATTCGATTTAACTAATAATTGTTAATACTTGTAAATTCCTATAATTTTCTCAGTACATTATTATAGTTTTTAATTCGTATTTTAAATAATAGTACTAATAAGATCTATCTATATTTTTAAGAATATTTTCCATCACGAATGCTCTTTCGCATTAAGTATTGTATTTTTTATTAATTATGCAAACATAAGAAATAAAATAATTAAACTCCTAATTTTCTTTTAATAAATTAATATATAAAATAAAATAAAATATTATTCTACTTTTTGTATCTTTCTTAGAAGTCTTACAAAACTAATAACAAAATATAAAAAAATATTGCATCATTTCATTTAAGCTAAAACCTAAAACATTACTTTTGGGGGAAGATATGTAAAACTTCTTTTAGCTTCCTGTTATAACAATTCATTTCTAGAATTTTTTATGCTGATTAATGGAGTAAAAAAAATATAAGGTCTAACATTCCGCTTAGTAAATAATGTATTCTTTTGTTATTCTGAAAATGGTAGAGTTTTATATGTTAAATATGATAATAAAATACAACACTGCTTAATTTTTAGTCTGGTTATAGTCCCTTCTGTAAAATTACAATAAATGTTAAAACTTTGTTTCTTCCCTTTTTCTCTCTGTAAAATTCAAAATGAGTTATTTAAAATTTTTAATTCTTTTCCTTCAAATTTTAATAGATTTTGATTCAATTTTTCAAAGTGATTGCTTCCTAAATTTGTGTGTATATATAGCGTATTTTTCAAAATAAAAATTAAGTATTTCTTTAAAATTATGGAGGGAAAAAATTTAGAAATGTTTACATTTGTTAATAAAAACATACTTTTTAGTATAACTTACGTTTCAGAAATATATGTTCAGAAGTAAAATAATCTTTGTTGTTACGCTTTATAGAATTAAAGACAGAGTTTAAGTTCTAAACAAGCATAGAAATTCAACGGAGGTGTAATATCAGTAATAATAATTAAAAATTAAATATTTCTACTTGAAGAAAGCAATTAGGGATAAGATTAGGACAATCTCGTGAGTAGTTTTAATTTTCATCAGTAATTGCGCTTATTGCATATAAATTTTGGGTTTAAATTATAGTCATTATTACAATCATGAATTAAAATATTTGAAACATATATTTATACAGCAATGATCATTGTCTAAATTATATTTTATAAAATTAGATTATTATCCAAAATTTATTTATTTATTTCGTAAAAAATATTTCTGATTGCTAGTTTTGAGTGCATTAACACAAAGAAGTATTATTCAAATGAAGGTAACAGAATCTTATAAGCAAACACTTTTTTCTTAAACATTAAAGATACTAATCAGTTTTTCAACATTCATAATTTCTCTTTCAAGTTAAGTACAATTTCTAAAAGATGAACATATTTATAAGAAAAATTTTGAATACTAAGCCGTTTATTAACAAAACATTAAAAGTACGAAAATCAGTTTGCTACCATAAAAAGGGTTCTTTTTTTTTTATCACTAAGACTCTCTGAGGATTAATAGAGCATCTTGAACAAGATAAGTTACGTAAGGTCTCAATCTAAATATGTAGAATGTTACGAAAATAACCAAGATTGAATTATCGCTTCCGGTATTCTCCTCATCATATGAATCAGAATCCAAATTACAAAACACACACCTAATATGCATATGAATCGCTAAAAGTATCTGAGATGCTTTTGATAAGGAGAAATAAGCTAATTTTATGCAGTATTTAAATAACTCTTAATTTGCATAATTAAAAATAATTGAAGTCATATTTTAACATTGGGGTACTTGTATAAGTATATGTTTAAGTATAGAAATTCACATTTATAAGCATAAGCAATTATCAGTGAACAGTTAATAAAAAATTACAATATTTGCTTCATCAAGTCATGAATTGATGGTACATCTCGAGTAAAACATACAGCATTTACAACTTTAAAACTTTTGCAGGGTTCTTAATACATAATATTCTGTATACTAAATATAATTTATAAGAATGTAATGTTTTAATTTATTTGTTTATTATTATTTTTTTTTGAAATTTAGAATATAAATTTCAATATTTTTTTAAATATTTCGCCATATCTAAATTTCATTAGAATTTATTTATTAGAGAAATTGAGTTCAATTATTAGATAATATATTCATTTAATAATATGCAAAATATCAACTTGATGGATAAAGTATGATAAAATTGTGCCAAAATCCGAAAAAGGAACTTTTAAGAATACAGAAATAATTATATTTATAATATAATTTGCAATATAAAATATTTTACACCGAGCTCGTGTGTGTGTGAGATGCAGCATAGTTTTATAATTAGATATCTATACATTATTTTAACAGGATATTTGGCTGGGTGGAGAAATTCTAGTTTTATTTTGAAGCCTTACCAATTAATATCGCTGCTTCAAAAATTTGCGTCATTTATATATTACAGCATCTTTCACACAAAATGAAAAAATTATATACCCTTATCCTTTTATATTTTTACTTACATTTCTTGCATAGGAAAGATTTTATAATGCATGCAATATTTAAATAGATTAGAAAAAAATTGTACTTTAAACTTAGCGTATCTCCTTAAGAACTCATTTCGAGAAAATAATAATAAATCAATTGTTTATGATTTACAAATTTTTCCGATAACCCAGCTCTATGATCTGAATGTGAATTAGATTTCCAGTATAACTCTTCTGATACTGAGTTAAATAATTGTGAATTACCTTCACTCAGGTAGTTGATATAGGGTGGGTCACGATCATGAAGAGTCTCTTAACTTGGGTTGCTTGTGGTTTCTTCTTCAGCTTTTTTAATTAATAAGTCGCTCTTTTTTGTTAGACTAATCAAGAGTAAGTAAGCTCGATTGTAAAGCTCGAATTTCTTAGCTAGTGATAAAAATTCATAACTGCACAAAATGACTGATCAGTACTGCTACCTTTGATTATACAGCACATGCTGAAGAACAGTCTATTTTTATATTATCAAATATATTTGACATATTAGATGTAATTGTCTAGTTATTTGGTCACAGAAAATATACAATTAAATTAACACATAATCTTCTGAAAATTACAGAATCTTCGAAAATTACAATTGAATCAGATTTAAGATACAGTTTCCTTTTGCCATATTCCTTATTGGCTTATTATAGTCAACTCAGTGATAATGTTACAAACATTTTTATCATCAAAATGAATATCATCCAAAGTTTATGCAACACTCTCTATATTCGTTCTCAATGGAGGCGTTATTGCTATTCTTATATAATTCTTCTTCATCAAGATTCTTTTGCTTCGATATGAATTAGCACTGACACTTCCAGGTACGACTTTGTGTGATGCATAATCAAAAGAAGATTTCAGAAAAATGATGAGTCGATGAAAAATATACTAGAAAATGTACTGCAGCACACCTAAATATTCAAATTACAGATATGAAAATGAATAAAAACACAGAAAAATAATAGGTAAACACGACTATTTTAATGCAATGTAAGGCGCAGTTAACGAAATACTATATCATGGAATTTAAAAAAAATTTAAAATCGGAAGAAAAAACGGGTTAGAAAATCGTGACCCCTAAAAGGGTCTTAAAACCTATTTAAAAAAAAGGGAACGTGTCGACCTTGTTTACTATCTTAAAATTCAATTACCAAATGTTCTATTTCTTAAATCTATATGAGTAGGATTTGATAAATATAACGCCCTCTGTTACCTAAAAGATATATATATATATATATATATATATATATATATATATATATATATATATATATATATATATATATGTTTGTGTATAATTTCACGTCACAGTCACCTTACTTAACTAATCACTTACTGTTTTTCAATGTAAATTTGTATGTAATTCTATATTATTTATAAATTATTCTTTGAAATTAAAAGTTTAAACTTTAATTGATTCTACAGAATTTACACTTTTGTGAAGTCAGAGGGATTTATTCAACATAATTAAAAATACAAAAAAAGTCCATTTTTAAAGAAACAAAATGGCTATCAGTATCTACCTGATTTTTCTCCCCATAAAGCGTAGCTTTAAATTCTCTATATGATCAAAATTTACGGATGAAAAAATAATATTAGTATTCAAATTCATTAGAAATTTGCTGAATATCCGGATGTTTGTAATAAGAACTTAACTTTGATATTACATTTATATTGCATTTTTTTTAAATATTATTTCCAAACAGATTGCATTCATATTACAAAACCAGAATACTTAGAGCAACACTTCTGATATTGTTAAAGAAAAAATAAGCAGAACGTTTCCTTAGAATATCTGTACTCGGATAAATGGATATGTAGAGAAAAGACAAATGAAATCATAAGATTGTAAAACATCCATATGTTAAGATGGGGATAAACGAAATCGTTGGGCGACGTCCAAACAAAACGGAATATTTTAGCAAAAACGAAAACCCTACACGATAATGGCACGCCACGTTTTCTGCGCATTTCACAACCATGACATCTTTCTACCAAACGGACACACCCTTTTTGCTGAGTGCACCGAAACCCGAGAAACAAAATTTCGCCTCGAAGCTTTACGAAATTAAACAGAAATTACAGCGCAGAGGAAATTGATGTAATTACCCATCTAACACCACAAACTAAATGACGGGGTACAAGAGGAAACACCTGAATACACAGATGATGAATGTTATTGGAAATCTATAATGTGGTCTCAGAATGGCTAAGTCAGAGATATAAAATTTATTTTAAGGGGATTTATTAATACACAACGTTACGAAGAGTTCTAAAATTGCATTCTCTTAAGTTTACAGTTGTTTAAATACGTAAATTTGTTTTTGTACTTGAAATATTGTAAATTGGTATATTCGGAAGTTATTTATGTTCTTCTCAATAATAAAAAAATAGTTACAAATAATGATGAATCTCTGAGTTCATTTACTATACCCTTCCAACCGTTTAATGTATATATTAGAGTGCATAAAACATTGCAAGTTTGGTATATTCTGTAATGTTTACTTTTTTAAAACCGTTTTATTTGGGGTTATATTAATAAATGCCTTTTCTAAAGATATTATTGATAACCAATAATTGTGATTACTTTGTTTCAGACGGCAAAATTCAGACGAAAATAATTATATGGAAAAGGCTTGATGTAATTACATTTTTACATTTTTAATCAATAATGTTCAAATTAGAAGATAAATAGAAATTTTAAGAAAAATTTAATTAATTACAATCGTTTTGGCTTTCCAAAGTATACGCGTTAGTTTCTTTTCCCTTCATTTTTCTGATCGCTTCGTTAAGTAATGATTCAAGTAAAGTAGAACGATTCTTATGAGAAAAACTATACTCGTTTTTCAAATGTTACAATATGATGTTAAAAATACGTAAGAAACAAGATACTTGAAAACTTAGAAATTCGATTCTTTAAACTTATAATACTTAGCTTCAAATCGGATTTCATGGGTCTTTAAATTATGTAATGCTTAATTTTTGTAGAATCCTCTTTAAATTTGATACGAATGAGTGGTATCGTGTTCTATATAATACAAAAATCATTTTGGAAAAAAAAGAAATCCATATTGAGTAAAATAACTTTTTGTCAATTTGGAGATGTATTTACAAAACACCTTACAGTTTAAAAATTGAGAAAAAAAATCATGCAATTATTACTATTGTTTAAGCATTTAATTACAAATTTGGAAAATGGTATTTCACTTAATAATTAACAATGAAAAGGAATTTAATAATTGTTATTTATGAAAAAGCAATTGATATTTTTTTCCATTTTTATAAAATCAAAGTAATAAATTTCTCTCGTAAAATTTAACAAATAATACTGAATTTATAGAATATTTATCTTCAAGTAAATGAATAAAATTGTATGCAATCAAGAAATTGTCATTTGAAATTATAAATATCATAACACGAAGAGACACCGGTTTAAAAAAATGATCTAGTTTGAATATTTTGTTTTCATAATAATAAATAACTACAATCAACAGTAAGTTTGTAAGCATAATTCATATGAAGAAAATGTTAATAATTTGTTTTCAGCGATGAGATTAACTGGAATCTCAATGTACGGATGAATGGAGTTGTATTAACACGTTTTTCGCAAGACACAAAGAACATAATTCATTTGCAGAACAATTTGGTGGTTCATTAATTGCATGGTCTACGATTCGTTTCAATAAGAAATTATATTTAGTACTTCTTAATTGTTACTAAAATACTCAAAATGACATATAGATTCTAAAACGTATTTTATTTCTATTTGACGAGCTTTTAATTTGTACACAATGAAATAATGCGCAAAGTATTAAAATTTTCGTTCGGCCAGCATGCTTGCCAATCTCAGTCTTATTGATAATATTTAGGACATTTTTTGTATAGACAATAACTGAAATAATCAATGTGTGAATGTCCTTTTATTTAAAAATCTTAAGACTTTTGCTAATGGTGTTATATTGACCGTCAAAGTAAAGTGATTTAATTTTTTTGACGGAAAAAGGATATATGATTACATTCCAAATTACAATACTCCTTCTACAAACCAGTATTTTACATTTCTGGCATTGATAGTAATCTAGGATTTTCGCATGGACTGACAAATCATGAAAAATTACATGGATATTAAAAATGAAGCATTCCATTTAGAAAACCTATATTTTCATAAATAATTGACACAGAATGATAAATAATGCATGAACGCAAAGGGATAATATGGAAGATTTTCCACTAGTTATTGATATAATTTCTTTTTGTTACAAGAATAAAATCAATTCAATATGTAAATTTCACCCAAACACTTTGCAAAGTGTCAGTGGCAACTGATTGTATAGCAGCAGACGTCCATTGTTTTGGTTCACCTTAATTCGTGGGTAATGGTAATACATACACTTCTTCTTTTTCAAGGTCTTGAAAGAAGAAATCATATGAGGCCATGACAAGTGACTTAGGGAGCTTACTGAGTAATACCTAGTAATTTGATTCATTCTAAAAGATCCAACTGAGAAGCAGCTCCGGGGAAGCTTCTAGAACAATTTTTGTCAAATAGCTTCTTGAAGACCACATGAAATCTGTCTACTTTTCATAAAATAAAAACTTTTCAAGTTTATTGTTATATTCATGTATTACTTATTATTAAGTGCTATTTAGTTTTGAAAATGTAGAATTATAAAATCAGATGATTCATTTTAATTAACCCTGTATTTAAATGGTTTCAACATCATTGGGATAATGAAGGATGTCATTACGAGGTGATACATTTCTTGTATATCGTGCATTTATTTGAAACTTTATATATTTATATGTACTGTAACATTGTATAGTTATTGTTGTTTAAAGGTAATATTCTCAGTAATTTCCCAGAAATCCGACGTGTTTAATAGTGCAATGGTGTTCTGTTCTAATATCTGCATGGTTATTAAAAGAAAATTACTTTTAATTTTCTGTAAATGCGACTTTATTTTAGTTTTTGTCAGTAATTTACATTGTATTTTTTGTTATTACTCAGCCATAAATTAACCAGTCTGTCTTTTTTTAAATTTTTCGAATAAGGAATATTACCACAATGTGTGTGTTAATACATTAATGATATATGCGCTACTATTAGATCAAAGGGTAAACTCTTGAGTTATACTACTTCTGGCACAACTAAATAATTACTCTTTTTAGGTCACTATAAAAAAAAACATTCATCCTAATTTATTTTTGCAACAAAAAGGGTTTTGAGAATGAGAAGTTGAATATTTAAAGACACATACCTCTTTTCTACACTCAAATCCAAACTTTATTTTCATAAACTTCACATATTATTAGATTTTGAAATAGATACTTGAACGTAAATTAAAAATCAATAAAATTATTCTTATTTTATAAACAAAGACTTTTATCAATTCACGTGAAAGGAAGAGAAAGATTTTCATTATCTCATAGGTTTAAAAATAAATACAAATATGAAAAATCAGTTATTTTACGATTACTATATTATCTGTATTTACCAGATTCAATAAACAGAAAAGCATTGAAACAATGGACTAAGATATCATTGATTGAAATCTTATTGTATTGGAAATAATCCATCGTTCTCCCATCAGGTGTAAATTAATTGTGGTTTCTAACAACCACCTAAGAGGTTCTTCATTAACCACATTACGTGACAAAACTTCTAATTCTTCGAAACTTTTATTAAGAGCTCTGTTTACTCTCTTTACCCTTAAGAATCTGAAGAATTGTCAGCTCTAATACACGTTCAATAGGTATGAATATCATGACGAACCAATAAAAATGGCAATTTTATAATCATAGAATAATATTTTGAGGATTATATATAAATTCTGTGTTACTGAAATGTTACGTATCTAATATTTACATAGGAATGAATAAGATAACTCAGATACTAAAATATATTAAATATTATTTTCATTAAATGAAGAAAAGTGATTATCACTAAATATGAATTATAGCTTCATTTACAGAGTCCAGAATTAAGACATATTTCATTTGAGTTTAAACAATCTCAATTAATTAGACCTTTTGAGGAACTGAATGAGGTGAATTTCATATTAGTCTTATGAGAAGTATTTCATTCATCGTCTTATATGAATCGATTATAGCTTCTAAATAATTTTACAAACTTATATATACCCTATTTCAATCTTCATACTTCCTATTTAGAAAGGTAATGACTAATAACAGTCATTTTCAATCAGCTTAAAAATACGCATAATGGGCTCATGAAGGCTTCACTAAAGTAAATCATTTAACCATTAATCACTTACCCCAGTATGTAATATCTCAAAAACATTAATCAGCTATACTATTGGCTGTATGTGTGAAAACCATAAACAAACTTCTAACTCTCATATGATTGTTATATTTTACTTTCACGTATATTTGCCTTGTTTTAGAATCGATGCATTAGTTTCCATTTATTCAGCAAATTTAAAATGTTCAGAAGTATGTATCCAGAAAAATAGTTTCTACTATAATACGATGACATGAATTAATTACATTAACGATATCATTCATACGATTAAGGAATCGGGTTGTTTCGCTTCAAATTGAACGAGATCAATTAATCATCTACTGATTTGCGAAGAGGTACTACATTCATCGTCCTGCATTACCTGACTGAATTTTCTCAAAACTTTTATAAAGATTGACATTACTCTTCGTCATTACCCTTCAAAGTTAGAAAGATAAGCATTTATAACATTCTATCTTCCCTCACTGTGAGTTCAAAGTTCTAGTCAATAAATCTTAACTATATAATCACTTTTGAATACGTAAATTTCTGATAGAATTGTTTGAATAGGTAATGTTACAGTCTTTACGAAGGATTATGTTCATATTCGAAATTAAATTTAATACTTTTATGACTTTCTTATACTCGTATATATATTTTAGTACAAGTGACTTTTGTCAGTTTTGCATTTAGTCTGGAAAAATGCTTGCAACCTTGCAACCTCAGTACAGTTCGGCCAAATAATTGTATCACTGATGATTAATTTCCAATTATTGCATTTAAAATTCAATTGGGACATTCAATCATCCCCATGAAAATAAATAATGTATTACTCTGCCTATTTCGTTCAAAAATATATTTCATTCATTGGCCTACTTAATTTCATTAAATATTCTTGAAACCTTTATAACATCTGTAATTCTCATTATTGCTTTCTCGAAATATAAGTACATTTTTAGTTATATATTGTATTTCATCAATGGATTTAGTATTTCATCAATAAATTATTTGTAATCCAAAATTAAAATATATATCTTAAATACTTTTGAAACATTTGCTTGTATTATAACAATAAATATATTTCACCCATAGTATTGGATTTATTAGCTATTTCATTCCTCTTTTTGTTTGAGGGATTGGAAACAATATAATATAAAAGCAACTTGAAGAGATGAATAATTGCAATTATCTCTGTTCCTGGTCTAGGAAAAATACTTATAACTGAAATTGAAACGATAATTGACGTCGTTGATTATTAAGGTCTTACTGTTTCATTTAAAATCGATCCAGAACAATTAATCTTCCCCTAATAAGTTGCGGATCAGCAATACCCTCTCCATACAGCTTTCTGGAAGATACTTCATTCATTGTGCTGCGTGAAATAAGTGACGCTTCTTAAAAATTTTATAGGGGCCTTCTCTGCATCTCTTCGCCATTACCTTTCACACTTAGAAGGTGAGGAATACTGAGTACCCGTCGAGTGGGAGGGTCTTCAGGGTTTTCCCTTAATTAAATTCCACGCTAAATGAACCTTGTAACGGTTTCGGCTTCAAAGGTCGTAATTCAAGACGAGCTTTTAATACCTCGGATTCCGACAGGATGAGTTAAGGGACTGGAAGGGAGTGGTGTAGAGGGTAGGTGTTCCTTTTTGTGATAGGAAGCGTTTGAGATTTAATCTTCGACCATTAGTGGAACTATTGTCGTGGCAATTGGCCTCCGGATGTTGTTAGGGCATCATTTCTCTTCAGGCTGCCACTTTTATTGTTAGCATGGAGCATCCTTGAACAACAAGTAGATTTTTGCGCAAAGGGTAATAGGCACTCAAGAATAATCAATGCTGTCAACGGGAGGATCAAGTAGTGTTAGGATTACACTTAAGCAGTGGTAAAACACGTTTGTGATGTCATTACGTATTTTGCTTTCTGTAGGATTTCATGGACGATTTACACGATAAAAACGACAACGAAACACATTGAAAATGCTGCAGTTACGAAATGTATATTTATTGAACTGGTTAACTTTTAGAAAAAATACCAAGGCAAATAAGAAATTATTTGAGGATTTGTATTTATTTACCAAAACATCTGAATTAAATTAAAATCAATGAGCAGATGATTGTAATTAAATGGTTATAATATTTGCAAAAAGCAAGTGATTTTTAATTGAAATTACATGAAATACAACGAAATAATGAGTTAATAATTTCACAAAGCTCATTAGTTCCTAAAAACAAAAACAAATTAGAAAAACGTATTTTTAACCAATTGTTATCGGATTTATTTCAAAGTTTACTTTACATTAAATAAAAAAAATATTTATGTTAATTTGGTGATAATTGAAGACTTATAATTTTAGGCACAAAACAATTTGTATACATTAATAAAAATTACAGAAATTCGTTAATTTTGATCAAATTTAGTGAATTATAATGTCTTATACAAGTTATTAAACATGGAATTTTGTTACATTTTCTCATGCAATGATTATCAATTAAATGGCTTATTATAATAACATAGATTTAAATGTTAGAATAAAATGTGAATAATTGTACAGGTAACGTAAAAGAAAATCATTTGTATATGTCAAATTTTTTCCCTCTAAGGTTTTATTTACGTATTTCACTCTGAGAAACTAAAGTCAGTTTTTGCCTCTACAATCCTTATAAAAGCTAAAATTTATTACAAGGAAAAAATATTGACTGGATTTATTGAGAAACGAATTTTATACAAAAATATTCCAATTTAAAAACATTATTATTTATTCAATTAAATTTATTTAAGTTCATAAATACTGTTGTTTCGCAAAATTATTTAACACATATATCCTGATCAAAATATCCGAAATCAGCCAAACCTCCTATAACTTTTCATACATTCACAAATCAATAACAATGAAATACTTTTCATTAAGATAATTTTCTAAACACAAACTGCAGAGGTTTTTTTTTAGCTTTTAAATTTTATATTTATTAATTAAAATGATAGTCTATTATTTTAATAATTTGTAATACATGTTAAAGTCCCACAACTGTATACTTAATTTAATATATTGAAATATTTCAAGCATTTTTTGCTATGCAAAATGTACATTTTGTTAATAATGTAGTATGTCATCCAAAACAAAAGAGTCTTACAATTTTAAGCTGATTGGGGTAAATAAGAATCCATAACAGACATTAAGTGAACGTTAAATTCATAAGTAAAACAAAAAAGTTAACGAAGAAATCTTTCCTATTCAGAAGTTCCGTTTTCCGCCGTTAAGTTTGAATTTAAAAGTTTCTTAATCTATTACATTTTAACTATTATTATTTATAAATATTCATAATAAATATATAATCATTCTCAAGAACTCTTCCCAATCGTAAACTGCTTTATTCGCTGATGTATCTTGCTATAGAGTTAACATCTTGAGTCATCTCATGATCGTCGAAATTACTACCGTTAGAATTTTGGCTTTACTTTGGCAGTTAATTTTATACATTTTCCCTTTCCGATACCTTCTTTTATGTACTTTTTTAACATAAATTTATTTCTTCAATTAGTGGTTAGCGATAGTTCCTCTGAATTATTGTATTCTTCTGAATATTTCAATCCCTTAACAAAAATCTTAGGTAATATGTTACATAAATTCAGAATGTATTTAGCTTCTCATTCCTACAAAAAATTTGCATGTTGTATGATTGAAGTAAAGAGATAACTAAGACACTATATAAATAACAGTGACTAGTATAAATAAAAATTGAATCAGGATGAAGCATTGGTGTCATCCTCATCATAAATATATTACTTAAGAACTCCTTAATTATATTTCTAAGAAATCCATTACTCAGCAATTTTAATTCCAATAAGTATTTTGCAAAAAAATATATTTATAATATTCTTAAAATGATTCGGAAATATGTTTTGATACATCTAAAAATCAAGCCGTATGTAAATGTAAATATTAGATGAAAAATAAAAATAATGTTGAGATTTGATGCTTTTTCAATAGCGTAATATCTGGCTTTGTTTCCTTGAAAAACTTGCTTTAGAATCACTCGTCAGAGACCAATAGATTTCAGATTTGCTTATCAACCTTGATTGCGATATGTGACTCTTAAAAAAAGTAAGTAATAATGTATACAGATCGTCATTCTTTAGATAATTGCAATTATATTTACTTTTCATTTTCTAATAATTTAGAAAACAATAAAGGGTTACTTTTTTAAATCTTTTTTTGAAATCAGAGTAAATTAAAGCAGCGGCAATTAGAAATAATATCAGTGTACTTTAAGTATAGGGAAACAAAATTTTTGAATAACAATGCATTTTGTTATGATTATATAACTTCATTTATTCACACAGATTTATCATATTTTATTCTCATAAGCAGTCGGTAAAAACTTTGTTGCAATGTAGCAAGCACCAAGTATCCCCGATATTATAGTTTAACATAATTAAACTTTACACCAGACGCATAACTCGGGGATATATAACATTACTTGCCATCCTTCCGCGATGTCCGGAATAAATAAGGCGTAACTAGTGGTAGTCCAGTAGAGTTTTAGATAGTTTGCCGGACAATATTTAGAACTTGCCGGAAAACTAATCCCGGTCGGAGCAGGTGCTGTCGCACGCTTCGGGCTGGAGAAATATGTTGGAATACTTTAGGAATGACCATTAGGCAGAATTAACATTTAATGTCGTCTTTAAATCTTAAACAAGACGGTAAATGTGAGTTACGGTATTGGGGTGCAGCGAAAGGCCACTCTGAATTTCATTCTTTTCGGTATATGCAGAGTCGCTTTGGGAATTCTTTTCGAAAAATTCCAGCTGCTGGGAATTCAATGTGCTGTAGCGTCTCACTTCAGTGTTATGAGAGGCGCATACAATGTTAAATGATGATATCCTTTTCAAAATATGAAGAAGCCAGAGGGTCGTGGGCGATGAAATAGGAAATGGGATTTCTGAGCTGTATATCACCGTTTTGAGCAAGGACATTTCGAGATGGAAACATTTTCCTAGAAAATGCTTTCTAACTTTGGGCCGCAGGACTCTGAAATGCGTCGTTCTGCATTTTCGAAAAATATTTACACTGAAGCATGATAAATGTTTTCGCAGATGTTTCGTCATTCGTGTTTCAACCTTTGTATACATAAAATATTTGACACTGAGACTTTTAAAAAAAGATAGGGTTGAATAAGTATATAGAGTTGCATTTATTCAAGCGCCTATTGCAACAAAGTTCTGGAAGACTGAAATATGAACATTCTTTTTTACCTTAAGAAATAATAAAAAACAATAATTGAACGAGAGCGTTGCATAATATCAAAGCTTTAATTTTGAATACTTATATAAAGAAACCAGTGAGATTGCGACAGAAGTTATTATTTAGGGAAAAAATATTATTAATATAAGTCACAATTATAACAAAATGCAATCCTTAAATTTATGTGATGACATTACTTCCGATTATGAAACTCGTAGCTATTTTTTAAGACATTTAAGCTAACACTTAAGTAAAAGCTGTAAAAAACTAAAATATCAAGCATCTTACTTGTAATAAATACTGAAAACCATTCAAAAGAGCCATAGAAAATCAACGTACCTGGATAAAAAAACAAATTTCAATTAAAAATATTTCAGAAGAATTACATTTATTATAATATTAATATTATTCACAAACATATACGCATATATATATAACTGTAAAAATATTATAATTATAAGTTACTAAATATTACTAAAGTTTAAAAAATTAAATAATGCAAGGAATATGATAGATATCTTCATGTTATAGGAAATTTAATTCATTATGAATGTTATTCAATTTATTCAAATTAATATGGAATGAAAAAGTTGGGTATTTATTCATTCATTCAGTTGGGTATACAAATTCATTTACATAATATAATGCATTTTCTACACTATTTAAAATATATCTAAGCAAAGCAATTTTAATCTATCTTTATGAAACGAAAAAAGGCCTTGACTGAGCAAAAGTGTTTAGATAATTTCAAAATGTTTCTTTATAATACTTAAGCATTTATTATATTCTTAGAAAGAAATCTTTAATTTACCTGTAAACAAAAGTATACAAAAGCCACTACAAACTAAACCTATATACTAAAGCCACTACAAATTTCAGTTTCGGATACCAGATTATAAATTATTTATAAAACGACACCAGAAATTTGCTTTGTAGAGCTTTCGTGAGAAAGACAAAAAGACATTAAAAGAGATCACAACAACGGTTGAAATACAAAAATGATTTTTTCAAATAATATTCTATAATCTACAGTATTTACTTACTCCAATTTACATTATTTCTGCGAAAAATACCCTTTACGTGATTTTCTGAATACTCTTAAAATTCTTATAGCAATATGTTTACACTTTACAACATTTGGATAAAAATTAATACATTTAAAAGATTTTACCAGCATGATGTAAACTACATATTTACCGGTGTATAATTCTTTTATTTAAACATTATTAACAAGTAAATTCCTATTTGCCTATTTTTATGTATAGTTTCTGAAAATGATCAATTTTGCGTGTATATTAAAGTAAAACTTATACTAGTTTCTATGAACAGAATACATCAGATTTAATTCAGCTGGTGTTCAACCTGAAATAAATTAAATATCAATTTTCATAAATGATATTTTACAGTTGTAAATTAATTCTGCTTAAAATATTGACATTTTTCTCGCTTTTGGTGGAGTTAATAATTTTTCAAAAATAAATATAACTATAAAATACTTTTCTTCAAAAAACAATTACTTCAATTTCCATTTAACGCTAAAATATCTATCCATTCCAAACTATTCTAGAAACAATATTTCCTTTGATGAAACTTTAATATTAATCGATTAAAATACCAACAAATCATTTCCAGACAAACAAAGGGTATTGTATTCAGCATTCCAATTCCAAGGGAAAAAAAATGTACTTAATACCCCCAGGAAACGCATTTTTCAGCGCTTCAGAAACTTAAAGAGAAGAAACATATTGAAAAAAGCTTTCTAACATTGCGGAAGATAGCTGACATCAACTTTTATACATTGCACGTCACAACATTCATAATTTTCTTTCTTTCTCATTCATAAGTTGAAGAAACTTATCAAATATAGCGAACGTTGGCATATACCACAATTCTAATCAATTCTTATCAAATAAAACAGGAGAAGTCTCTAGAGGCTTTGAGGAATGAAGGAAAAGTTAGAAAAGTAGAAAATTTGATGGAAAAAAGATGAAATATTGGCATCGTGTGCTTTGGAGAAGGCTATAAATTTTTGAGATATGATATTTCTTTTTTTGTTTCATCTTTTACTCTTAGCATTGTTTAATATCATCGACTCGCTGCGTCTATTTTGTGTTTTTCTTGCAAGGCGCTACTCTTTCCAATGCATGAAATATGTTCGTGCGGTAGAAATGATGTACAGGGGGAATTCATTTTATTCTTGTTCATTCATGGCTTTCAGAACCTATACATCAGGCAAATATGTAAATAAATATAATCAAAAATTGAATTCACGAATGCATCCTTTTCTATTTATAGATTTCATTTTTGAAAGTAGAGATATTTTTCATTTCCCTTTCATTTAATGATCGTGTTCATTTTTCAATTGTAATCAGTGTGCGTATTTGATGATTTCTTTACTATTTGAATTATCATTCCTATATATCTGCAATTCAGGAATTATTATAGTATTTGAAAAATTTTATTGAATTGTCAACTGTTCAAGAGACAGTTCGAAAACACTGTTATTGCGACTATCGTACACAAATTGCTATAAATATCTCTATTCAAAATATTATTTAATTCTTGTTTATTCAGACTCTCGGAACTTGTACATCAGGTAAATATCTAAATAAATGCAATCAAGATTTGAATTCACGAATTCATCTTTCTCTATATAAAGATTTCATTTTAGACAGAAGATATATTTTTCCTCAACCACTTTTTTACTCATTGTGTTCAGTTATCAAACCTAATCAGATAATTTCTTTTTTTTTTTGAATTGTCATTCATATATATGACACTTACGAATTATTTTGAAAGTTAAGATATTTTGATGAACAATCAGTTAATGAGCAGACATTTAAAAAGGTAGTATTATGGTGACTGTTATCCAAAACCTGATATAAAATATTCTACTAAAATTTTATCTTTTAAATAACACACAGTAGATCACATTGAAAGTTATTTAATATAATAATATTATTTAAGCTCTTTATTGATATAATAAATTAAAATTCTCTAGTTTTAAGAAAATTTATTCATTCCTTTTAAATTTAACAACTTATGTTTACAATACATAATTTCCTCAAAATTTAATCGTAATAAGAAAAATATTAAGTAAACAATAGATATCTACAAAAAAGTAATTTTTGTTTTAAAAAAAGAATATTTTATTGAATCAATTTGATAATTTATTACTTACATATATAAAGTAAAAAATATTATATGTTATACCTGTTTTTTTTTTTCAATTTCATTCACGAATAATCGTAATTATTTATTTCCTAAAAGATGCAATATGAACTCACAAGGAGATTTAATTTTAAAATATTCATTTAGTTTAGTAAATATTTTCATGTAGAATCTTATGACTGTTTTTTATTTAGTAATATTTATTCCTCGTAATACCATAAGTAACATTTTCTAACAGTTTTTTTAGTTTTGAAATGAGACAGACAAAGATTTACCCCACACATTAAAAAAATTATAATTTAATTTATGGGAATCTGTATTCCAGTGAAAAAAACTGTAGATAATTTATTTTCGAGTTTATTGCAAAAATAAAATCATTTTAATTTAGGAATTCAAAGAAAGGTAAAAAAAAATTAAGAATTTTGTTGCTTTATGAATATAGTAATTCGAAGAATAATTTTTGGATGAAACTTTCATTATTTATCAAAACATTTTCGTTTCGATATTTTCTCTTAAAAACACTATTTAATAATTGGAAAACATATTAAAACTATGTTCATTAGTTCTATTTCAAAAGGTTATTTTTCTTTTTTATGTACTTAGATTATGTAAGTTTGTTCAAATAAATTTTATTTTGTACAATTATGAAAATAGCACTCGATATGGAGGGCAAAACATAGTGAGTTAAAACAAAAATATAGTTATAGCAATTAAATAACAAAAATACGCGAGTACATTTTTTAAGACATTATACAATATTTATAATTTTTAAGACTTATTTAATAAAAGTTGCGTTGAAAAATACTATTTTTTTAAATGCACTAGAGTATAAATGGAAATGATTTTATTAATTTAGCTTACAAAATGGAAATAGCTATTTTCTTTATTAACCTTTAGAACTCGGCCGATTCTAAGTCAAAATATCCTTTCCAGTCGGCGCTTTTAAGGTTGAGGAAAATTTTTCTTTCCCCCACTGTTGAGTTCGAGTTCACGACATGTGGTAAGGTTAGTTTTCTAGTTACAAAGGGGAGATGGTAACGGTTACTGATTTTTAGTCAGTAATCATTGACGAGAAAGAAAGATCCTAATATTTGGCGCCGTATCATATCATAATGATTTTTTCTGAATTCCTGGTTCCCATTATTAATTGAGTGACTTACAAACTTTCAAATGCATATTTATCATAACTTAGAGTCGTGTATTGTGTAAAACAACATTTTCAAACAAAACAAATAACAAAGAAAGCGACAGCTATACCATACTACTAAGATATTTTCTGGAATAATTTATTCGGTGCTTGCTTATATATATACAAACTATACATATAGGTGTGTAATCACATCGCTTAGTGTGCAGATTTTATCTGTGGTCATATTGCAACTTACCTACTTAATTGCAATATTGAACCCATGTAATTAAAGTAATGCCTCATGTTTTCAAAATTATTCGACGAAATATAAAAAAGAAGGAAAAAGTTAAGAACAATACTTTGAACATTATTATTAAACATTTTATTTTTTAAATTAACATCCTTTTAATGCACAATTATTCAATATACTCCAAATATTTTGATTTGACATTTTAATAACATCTCATTTTGAAACAATAGGAAGGTTACTGGTGACGGACTTCATAAATTTTAACGATGGTCAAGCAATGAGGGCAGCATCCACTCACCAAACTTCCACACCACACCAACATCAGGATTTCGAAACTAGACAGGCTTAACAGCCGGTTTCGAATGAACAAGATTCGAACTCACAACTCAATCCCGGCTACGAGTTTGCGACCTCACTCGTCAGCTACCGTGGCCCTTTTGTGATTAAATATTATCAAAAGTGAGATTTAAAAAATAATTTTTAACTTAATTGAACACGTTTCAAAGCTGCTGAATAAATCTATATCAAATTAAGGCAAACCTTCAGTTAATTCCATGGACTTCATTGAAAATATTATGAAACACTTTTTATATCAAATATTTATGAATCTTTATCTTAAAGGAAAAAAGTTTTTTTTTTTTTAAATGAATCTTATAAATTGAAAAGTTCTTGTAACAATGTTTGAATGTCTGTTTTAAAATGTAAAGTGAATTCTAATTTTTAAAATTTTTGGCTCTTAAAAGAGCCTTTTTTGTTTATTTTCTTTTTATCAAAAATGTATCAGTTTTAATCTTTTTTATTCTAGTCTTTTGTTTTTCATTGGTTTATTTGATAAGAGATTTTTAATTAAATTGTATGTTATTCTTCGAAACAGTTCGGTAAATACAAAGAGCCACATTGCGTGCCTTATAGATAATAGTAGTTCTTTTTTTTTTTGTATATTCTTTTCCGCACAATATGTGAAATTTCTTCTTTTCTTTTCGCCAATTGGCCTAAGAGAAAATTTATTATCATTTGTCTTCATTTTTTTATTACTGAAGGCTCTGCAATTTTATGATTTAATTTTCATATCAGAGATGTTATTAAATTCATTCTAAAATCTTTTAAACTGAGTTTTTAACTTAGTTTGGCACGACTTGAATATCAGAAACACAACAATATCGATGAGGCTAAAGAATAATTTTTTGTCAATTTCCTAGTTTGCTTACCAAAAGTATAGGTGGATGCCCTGCGGTCTCCTAAATCAACATATTCCACGTGTTTGTGGTAATCTGCCACAATTTTTTGCATCGAAGTGGTTAATTTTTCTTTTTCTCATTCAGCAAAGTCACCATAAGATTTTTTTGGGTGTTTATCAACAAAATTTTCTTCATCTAAATCTTTCCTCAAATTCTCAATTTCTATTTCTGCGAGCAATTTCAGATTCATTTTAAAAATTCGAAGAAAGAACAAGAGAAAAGAAAATTCTATCTATCATAGACTGCATAAAGTCATCTAATTGAGTATTTTTTTCGAATTTGGTTGTTTCTAAAGGTCGCCAATGATAAGGAATTCGCACACAACTGATAACGTTGGCGAAAAATATCCCCACCCAATTACGGACAATAGAAGCAAAGTCGTAAAAAGGGCTAGGGAAAGTTGTAAAAGGATCTGCTGGAAAAAAAGGGGGAAAGAACTGTCTATAGATAGCTTGGTACAGACGTTGTACCAGAGCCGAAGCTAGAGACAAAAAAATTTTTGGTACGACATATGTACCGCCGATGTTTAAAGGTTAATTTCATAACAAACATTTTTTCTACGAAATGCTATTGTCATTCTCTTGGATATAAAAACGTGCATGACTTTCGTATTAAATATTTTTTTACAATTTGATAAAATAAGAAGAGAATATTTTAAAAAAACAGCCACAGATTCAACTGTTTAGATCGGAATTACTACGTAAATACTCTGGGCGGTAAATCAGATATATTTCAAGTGGAAAAAATAAGCGGTTCAGGAGAGCTATTTTTCTCTGTTATATGTATATACAAGTTATCAAAGATTGTGAAATCAAACCCTGTGAAAGCTAATTTATGTATATAACAGAAACAAGAAGCAGTAATCTCTTCTTCGAAAAGCTAGAAAAAAATATCAAGCCATACAAGTTTTTAAATTCTTGCTTTAATTTTTTTACATTATTTAAAATGTTAATATATATAGCTAATGATATTACCGAATGACAATGAGAATCATTTTAGCTATGGAACACTGTTTATGTTTCTGCTGTTGACTCTATTTTGACAGAATGTTTGAAAAAATTATCAGCTAAATAACATTTGATATGGTTTATTGAAAATTTCAAATTCATTTGTGATAATTTCAAAACTACAGAAAGTTTCACAATTGACAACAATGTATATTAATTTAAAGTAAAAAAATAAAGTTTATCAACTGGTTTAAAATAGCTTACAGAATATTGGTTGGTTAGTTTTATTGACGTCACACTTGAAGCAACGGGGGGGGGGTGATGATGACGGACCTCGAACATTTGGACCTCGGTTAATTGACAAGGACGGCACCTCCTCTCCTTACTTCCACAGCACGTCAAATAGAGAACTTTGAGACACGGCAAATTCAATGTGCATCATCACCGGCTACATGGCGGGTTTTTAATGGAATCAAGACTCGAACGAAATTCGCAGCACACAATACCATGATCACTAGACTACCTCGACCACAAATTACAGAAAAGAAAATGTATTAAAATAAAAATTAAAGCCCATTAATATTCAAAATTGGCCTAATGTTGGCATACTTCAAAGGTAAAAGTAAGGCAATAAAAATTACTTATTTTAAGATACTGATATACTGAACAAAAAAAAGTCTAACGATCTAGAAGAAGATACTTATTAATTAGAGAAAAACCTTATAAGCATCCAAACTTGAATTCCAATAATGAATCAAATTATTTATACAAGACTTAAAAAATTTCTCTGATTGTTTAATTGTGAATCACAGTTCATTTGCTTCCATGGAACTAAAGGACTGTCCTTTTAATTGGATAACAAAGGAAAGAGGATTTTCGTTTCCCGTTGCCCGACCGTGTTTTCTTCAGGTTATTCTAGCACCAATGTCCCAACCTCCAACTAGTATCATTTTTCCCAATAGTCTTTTTGGTAAAACCTGTTTTATTTTAGAAACATAACAAAATAATAATTCAAGAACGTATAATATCACATTTTAAATGCATTTGTATTAAAGGTCCTTTTTCTGAAACGATATTTTTTTTCAGAATTAGTAGGCAGAATTTTATAAGAGCTAATTGGTAAAATATTGATTATTTTCGTGAAATATATATCAATATATTATTAAAAGCAACAATATTTTTCTTAATTTAAAATGATCAAATGGTTACTAAATATCTTGTTGAAGATTATTGTAATAGTATAGGGGCAGCAAATACAGAAAAATTCATTTTGAAAATTTTTAAACATGACTTATAAAATTTTGATTATTTTTTTACATTTTCTTAAAAGAACATTATTGTTAAAACAAACAATAGCCACTAAAAAACATCTCCAAATAATTTCATAGATTATATATACTTAAATCATTGGTTATTAATTTAAAATAAAATATAAATGTAACGTAATTTAAATTATTTAAATGTATTATTAAAATGATTCCTTGAACTACGGATGGTATGTAATACTTCAAAACATGCAGAAAGGAAGTTAAGTTATAACTTAAATAAATTTTTCTCGTTTAAATATGTTACAACAACCTATTTCAGTTTGCCTTGGGGGGTATTCAAATATTCCTCACTCTAGGTGAAAACAAATATAAGCTATTTCTTGAAAGAAAAAAAAAAGCAAAACAAAATTCAAAACATTTTCCTGCAACAGGTTCTTCAATCACAGCTTGGAAAACATTTCTCCAGTCTCGTAATACAAGAATAGGAAAGCAAGAAACAAAATAAAAAAAAAAAGAAAAGAAAATCATAGTGAAAGAAATTTCAGCATTTTCCAAGCAGAAAAGGCTCGATAAAATGTAAGAGCAACAAATAGTGTGTGTTATTGAGCATATTGTTCGAATGAATAAAATGGAAATAGTAACAGTAGTATAAGTTAATGCATTTCTTTGTGATTTTATGAAAACAAATGCTTTCTTAATAGTTTAAAAAGGCACAATATTGCATCTACAATTCTTATTTCGAGCTCATTATCTAACATTAAATTGTTTGGAATTTATTTTTGAATGGAAATATAAAGAAGTGAATGTTATACAAGTATTAAACAAAATATTGATTAACAATTAACTATTGAAACATAGAGTAAACTTTAATTGAAAACAAAGTAATCTGCATTTTAATTTATAAATATACGTTAAATAGTTATCAGTTATAATCTACTATTCTAAAATACGAGTAGATGATTAAGTTTAAAACTGAATAATTTACAAATGTGTTAATATGGTTGGCTAGTTATGAAGAGTTTTATGCTACCTCATGGAGAATATGCTAGTTTTATCAATAAAATGACAATTTTCGTTCTTCTCCATAACATTTGATTCTATTAATAAATTTGCATTCTTAAAATGGCAATCGAGAACAAGAATAATGTGCTTCTATATTTACTATCACTTATAGCAAAACGAAATTATAAAATTAAATAATGGTTATGCAATTGTTTAGTATAATACAATACTATGTATTTAAAAAAACTCAAGAAAATTGTTGATGTAATTTTACAAATGAATTAGGAATTGAATAGATGTAATTAATTAAAGTAATTGAATACAAATTAAGGTTATTCCATGCTATTTTAATAATTCCATTTATGATGCTACACTCTAATGCTATTCTAATAACTGCATTTAAAATGAGCATGTGTTAGTAAGTTTCTGCGATAGTTAATGACTTATATACAACGATTTATTCAAACTACTTAATAAGCTTTTAACACATCTACTGCTTATCAAATATTGTTGGCCTATTAAGCTACCTTTCAACAGCATATGCATTTTAATTTACATCTTACATTTCGATAAATGACATATGATTTGTTTAACACAATGATGGGCCTATGTTCTTATATTCCATTAAAAGGTTTTACTTATTCATTATTATATTTAAAATACTATTTTCGAGAGAAACAATGTAACTTAAAATTACTATCTGTAGTACTTTGATATATAACCGTCAGGTAATCGCAAATATTTATATAAAACTTTATATATATATATATATATATATATATATATATATATATATATATATAAAGATTGTTTTTGTTTTATTGTACAACAAATTTTTTCTTTTATTAACACATCTGATGTCATGTTGTGTTGGAATATTCCTGGATTGCTATTTTTTTTCTATTCGAATGACTTTGTTATGAAATCCTTTATAAAGTTCCCTTTTTAGTTGATTTGTGTTCTGATCTCTGTATCTTTAATTTTATAACTATTTTTTTTGGAGTATAAATTTCATAGGGACAGTTTGGTCATTGAATCTGGAATAAGGCATCATTTATTAGTCTGCATCTTATTATAGCATTAATTTAAAATATTTTATTATTTTCAATTCTTTCACATTTGGATTTTTCAATTTTTCAATTTATTTGTCTACAACTGATAATTTAGTTATTTGTCACAATACTTTTTCCACTTTATTTACTTGATTTTGAAAATTTATCAAAAGAATATCATGTTTTGCTTTTATAGTTAAATTTGCAATTTGTTTATTTCCTTTTTTTGTTTGCAGTCTTTTATTTGAGTATGAATACGGATTTTTGTATGTGTTTCTTTTTCAATGATATACTACTCATTCATTATTTAGTGTATTGTTTTACAATTAATGAAATTTATTTCTTTAATTGTTTATGTTTACAATAATTTGTGGTATTTCCTTTTAGAGTTCAGATTTATATAAACAGACAGAGAGAAAAAGATTATAATTTCTTATGCATTAAGTTCTAACTTATGTTTCAGTGAAATAAAACTGTTGATTACTATTATTATTTTCTTTTGTATAAAGCTCATGAAGTTTAATAGTAATGTACGGAATTAATTTTACATTTACTACTTTCATTTAAATTCTGATTTATTTGATTAATTACGAATATAAACAGTAAATTATTTTCTATTTTACAATAAATAAATAAAACTTCTTAATCATTTTGACTTTTCTTACATTTTGCATTAATCATCCAACATATTAATACAATAATGCTAACATTTTCGTACAGTGAAAGGTTCATAATAAATTAACTACTGAATATTTTCCCGCGAATTCCAAAGAGACAATCAGACTGTTAAGAGAATTCAGCAATTTGAATTCATACATCAAATCCTATTCACTTGACTCCACTACATCCATTATACTAAATAAGTGATAATTCGGAAACTAAACTAGGAGGAAACCTATAAGCATGATGTCTCAATTAATGCGTTGACATCCATTTTAATCCATCTCCATCTGAAAATTCGGCACCGCCCTTTATACAAGGGACATCAGTTTCTGTTGTCAACTGTATTAAAGTGTTAGGGGCAGGGGTCCACATATGATTAAGGCATTAGGTCAACTCAGAAAGACTCGTTTGTTTATGCGTGCGTTCAGAGAATATTCCATTAATTTAGAAAGGGAGTGATCAGCTTTCATATACTGAAATAAACAGTTGTACTATAACACATGTTTGTACTAATAGATATTTTATCACAAAATACTACTTATTTTCCTTTAAATTTGTAAGAAAAACATAAGGTAATGCTATTTATAAATTTATTTAGAACAGTTCGCATTACAGAAATTCAGATAACATATATGTATATTTAAATTTAATCGTATTTTTATTTGCAATAAAGCTAGATTATTTCGTTAAGGAATATTTTAATCACATTTTATAATCTTATTAGAGGCGTGTGAATGTCTTTTAAGATATTTTAAAAATGAAATAAGTTCTTCGGAAGCAAAAAATAATCAAGAACAGAATAACAAGCAAACAGAAATAAAGAATGTTAAAACTAAGATAAGTTTACACTTTGGATTGCAAACAAAGACAATTTCAGGTACTGTTAGAGAATATGGAGTAATTGAGAAGCGTTTTTAGAGACTAGTAATTCCTGTGTATTATTAATGAAACCTCGTATGAGAGTAATGTTGTGTTTTCCCGTTTTGACACATAATGTATATGCATAATGTCATGTTCAACAGTAATTGTTTCAAAGTATGTAATATATTTTTAATTGAAATAACTGATTAAATTAAATGTATGAAATAAATTAAAATATGAGTTCTAATGTATATTATTTATATAATGAATCATTTTCATATTGTTTTAGCATCTTTTCATCAAAGAGAAGTTCCATCACCCTATTTTTTATATTAAACAAAGAAAGTCTTCAGATTACAATTTCATCCTAAAAAACGGGGGAAATCTAAGCCTTAGGCTTTGTTACATAATTTTTAGATTCCTATTTTTTTTTTTTTAATTTTATTGCATTGTGCAATTCAGACTGCACAATACAATTGTTTGTCTTACTTTAAAATTTTGGGGATATATTTGTCCCACATTTTTAAGTATTAAATAGATCACAGCGATCTCGTCTCACTCAGTAATAATATATTGCTAAACCTTAAAACTAATTTTCTTTTACAGTTAATTAGAGCATACACGGGATTACATTTGTTTCTTTCTTCATAAATTTAAGAAGTTTGAAGAAAATATATGACTCTGTTTGAATAAGGAAATTTAAAAAACAAATGCAGCGATAATTAGAATATTTGTGAGGAAATACTTTCCTAGTAATTCTAAGTTATGGCATACTTTTTAGAAACTAAAATTACATAAAACAAACTAATGGTTGAAGAAACAATATTTAAAATCTTATAATAATTGTATTAATTATTTTACACTCGAATATATGTAACTGATCTCAACTTTACTGGTATTCCTATTACTATATATTGCTGTGTTAATAGCTGTATTTATATATATATATACACTTATTAGATACACCTCCATTAATTTCTGCTGTTGTTTCCGTTATTCCTTTTATCTATTCTATTATTTGCTATTTTTTAGGCTGAGCCTGATTACATGAAGTCATCTGCCGCAATTCAGCTATAAGCTCCTATCTTGAATTAGTGACTTTGCAAATGGAGAAAGCAAATTGATTGTTTTGGAGAAAACAGGTCAATGGAGATGCTGCAATGGACTCAGCAATGAGATTAGCTAAGGTAGAAATGCACCTGAAATAGTGTTTAGTTCGGTGTGTAGACACACATATTATTCTTGGAAATTATAAGAAAAGAATAAAATAATATTTGATAACCTTAGCAAATCTTCTGATAAATTGGATGAATCGAATTTGTACATAGAACATTTATTTCTTGTTCTTCTGAGATGGGGCCTGAATCTCAAATCCTAAATTTAGGATTAAATTCTTGTCAATACCTGATAAAATTGTACGAAAGTTATGGAATAATTCAGTAATATTAATTTAAATTGAAGAACATTTTATAACTTGATAAAGTTTCAAGTTTTTTTTATTAACCTTTTAGCCCTCTAGAATTTTCGGAAAATGGTGCTTAGAGAAGCATTTAAGATTTTAAATTTCCTTTCAGTAGTAAAACCCAACACTGATCAATTATAAGTTCAAATTTATTAACGAATGAAATTGAAGACAAGTAACTTTTAAATTAGTTTTGTCATATTTGAATTCCAACAAATAAATTTGTGGACTTTATGTAACGCATTTCGAGTGATATCGGAGTTTTATTCTATTTGTGTTTTCGAAGTGAATCTTTTGCACAGCTTTCTACAGGACATTTGATAGATTTATATCATAAGATAGATGTGTTAGAAGTTTCGAAATAGAATTATGAAGTTCTTCAGTTGCGAAAATAACTACATTAGTATGAAAAATATTTCCTCTAATTATGTGAACACAGAAGATGTTTCTGAGAACAAAGCGAGTACTTTCAGGAGTTTTAATTTTTACAATAATAGAATTATCCCCAGTGTTATTGTATAAAGAGGTAATAATAATTTTTGGATTGTAATTAATACAAAGGTTTATCTGGGAACCTTATGGACAACTTTCGCTCTTTTAGCTGGTTTTTTTAAAAAAAATAATTTAATGGGTCATTCTTTATAATTTTTTATGTTACTAATTTTTACTGAACGTTTACAAATAGAATGAAATGAATCTGAAATAAGACTTCAATATATTTATGACCAAAATATTTCATACAGGTAGGAACTTTATTTTTATTTATATCTTTATTACTTTTTTCTTAATATAATATTTACAGTAAAGTAGAATATCTAAATTATAATGTATAGTATAATTTATACATAATAGTTTCCCCTATCTTTCACTTTTTTAACAGTTAAAACAACTCAGAAAAACCACTGACTTCCAAAAGCCAACAAAGTACATCATGAAGCAATTACTCAAATTCAACGAGTGGCTTCTCCCTGAAATATGAGAGATCTCCGTAACCCTCTCTTTCGTATATCGATCAAAAGTGGTTGAAAACTTAAGAATATATCTATATCTCAAAAAGATAGAGGAGAAGGGGAATGTAGATATGTATCATTGGAAGAATATTTCCGAATGAATTTCTACCCTGCTTTCGAAAGATGAAAAGATATCGCCGCAATCTGTCGATCATAGCAATGAATCCCCATCTGTTTTTTTCTTTACTTTTCCTTTTCCTTTAACCTATCTCTGGTAGTTGACAGGAAAATGGAGAACCCTCCTGGATCGACAATTGATTGCTCAAGATCGAAAGAGGAAAAACGATGACGACATTCAACACGTCACGTAGGATTTTTATTCTCCAATCTCATGATTTGCCACTTTTAAAATCGCTAACTTGGCCGATTTTTTTTACTTCTGTTTTTGCTTCATTCATTTCCACTCTGTACTCCGTCAGTGCTTTTTGATGTTTTAAAAATCTGTTCCCTGTCCAGAATTCAGTATTAAGAATTTCTTTTTTCTTCAGTTTCCTCTGCCTCCATTATTTCTATAACGCCTTAACTTGAAAAGCAACTGTCTTCCACATGTGTTCAGGTATCAAAAAGTATAATTTTCACTATTAGGCTGAATTAATTTTTACTTTTATGTGATGTATCAATTTTTATATGCTTTTATGGTCTTAATTAAAAAATATTTAAAATAACACTCTCTGATTAATTTTTTAAAGATTTTATTTTCATTGTCAGTAGATACAAACAATCAATAAATTGTCATCTTAATATCAATAAATAAGTTTAAAAATGATAGTATTTATTAGCTTAAATTCTTTTTTATACTATTTGCTTACAACATTTAGTAATCACATCATGTAAAGTTATTTGAAACCCATCTTATAAAATTTAAGTTATGAGCTCTACTTTAATGATAATTTTACTAAATTTTTTTTGTAAATAGTGAAATAAATATATATTAATATCAATTAAGAACATTGTAAATAAATTATCGTTAAAAATATAACTTAAAAATACTCCATTAATTCTTTTTCTTATATATTTATCTGCTAATTGTTCCAAATATTACGAGGAAATTTCATACTTTTAATTTCACTTTCACATAATTAAAAGTCTTATACATACGTACATACATATAAATATACATATACATGTATATATATATATATATATATATATATATATATATATGCATAGTAAACAATATATACTTCATTTTCAGAGTCGATGATATTTCGTGCAAAAATTACGTTAAAAACGAAAACATTACTTACAAATTAATGTATAGTCATGAGCACACACTGGACCAATAGTACTTGAAACCATCACATTACTTAAAACAAGCCTGCCCAATTTTTGTGTTGTTCAAACAAGTAAATTTATTCCATTACGTTCATTTATCACGCAAATCAATCAATGTTCAAACACACCTTGTAATGATGTACAATCAAACAAGCTCTTTTATAAAACATCATTGGTCATTTGAATGTTTTAATTTCTTTTTCTTTCGTTTGTCTTCTCACGCAATCTTCAAAGTGTAATCAATATTGTCTAGGAAAACTTTATTTGTCTGACATTATGTACGGAAATAGTTAACATGAGCTGTGAGAGTTAAATAGAAGATGAAAAAAAATATGATTAAATGTTTTAGATTTGCTTAATGCTAAATTTCGATTATATTTCATTACAGACTACTTTGACTATAATTTGCAATTACACTAGTTAATTATTTGTCACTCTTAATTGTTTTCGTTACATGGATTTACAAATAAATAAATAATATGTAAATATATAGGTACAGTATATGGAAATTGTTAATATTGTACATTCTCTGATTTTTGTTAAACTATAAATTATACTATTTAAACGTACATATAAAAAGGAAAAATAACATAAATGTGGGCTATGTTACAAAAGTAGACATTTTGCCCTCTTGTAAAAACATCATTAATCATTGAGGTCATTTCGTTCTATATACTTATAATTTTTTTTTCACTTCTTACCTAGATTTGTTTTAATATTAGAAAATGAAATTATCTGAAAGTGAACTTAAAAACAATGCTTAAAGTATAAGTTTTAAGTTTCAAATATGTATAGAAATATTTTGTATTTTGAGAAACACTAATAGAGTTTCAAGATTTATGAAGAAGATTTTTTCACATACACATGTCACATACGTATGTAAACGGCTTAATAATTTCGTGAATTGCACGAAACATTCGTTACTTGAGACATATTACAAGGAAACAGATAAATTTATTTAATATTAAAATAATAATGCAATGCTAAGCACCCGCATACTCTCGTTACATTTTTATTTATTGTAAATAATTATAAAGAAGAATCAGATTTTATATATATATATATATGTATGTATGTATTACCTTATTACTATATTAAAACTCATTTATTAGAATACTCCACGTAACTGTGGTAATTTGGAGTAAATTTCTTATTGAATATATGGAGCAATCATACAAACATAAACATATATAAAGTAAGCTATAGTATTAATTAGTATAAATATACAATGAAGTTTCATACATTGTACAGATAAAGCTGAATAATAAGATTTTTACTGACATTCCTTTAATTATATTTAAGTTTTGTATGGCAGATCTTAAGATTTATTTTATTATGAAGTATCAAAATATTGAACATTTTCATTAATGCTTTAATGAAGCAAAATCATTAATGAAGCAAAATCATGTGCTTTTTTAAACTGCTTTATTATTTTTTTTAATTTTGCTTTATGGTATGTAAATTTATGAGGAATTAACAAACAGATATTGTATTAAATAAACCATATCCATTAAAATATTTCGGAATTAAGGAAAATTTTAGATGAATTTATTGTATTGTAGTTAGGAAGTTTGGATTTCCATTTGCAAAAGATAAGTGTTACACTAAACATTTTTAAAAAAAAGTTACTAATATGTTTACAGTTTTTTTTTCGCATAGGAAATAAAAAATTATTCAAACAGATTAAGCATGAAACACTGGAGATTTCTAGTCTTTAATAAACTACAAAAGTTTATTATTTTATATTATTTTAAAATTTTATATTATCTTTATATTATCTTTTATATTTTTTTATATTATCTTTTATATTATTTTTATATTATTTTTTATATTATCTTTTATATTATTTTTATATTATCTTTTATATTATTTTAAAAATAAATAATTTTCATTAAAGACTTCGAATTTAAAATTCTTACATAAATATTCAAACTGGTTCTTCACTTTAAGTACTAACATGATCTATAAATCTACTTTAAAAATTTTATTAAATTTCGTAGAATTGATTTGAAAATATCATACACGTAATACTAGATAGATATCGCCAAACTTTGTACACTCTCCTCAATAGCCAAATCTAGTGATTGCGAAGCTTTTAGTCTCTCGTTATTACCATCATTGAAAAAGGACAATTACTTGATTCGTAGACATTTAGACTATCTTTAAATTACAAACAAAAGATATCTACATAGTTTCCTTATTAATGAATTTATAGATTCCTTTCAGTTTTGTGTTTCCTCCTAGACACTTGTATAGAAGTTAAGGTTGCAATAGATTATTGAACATTTGCTTAATGACATCCTTTACGGCCATTAGCAAATTTTTCTTATATTTAAAAACACATTCACAAACCTTCACATAAATTATTTTGGTATTTACACCAAGAATTAGGACCCTCAAAAAGAACTGTGCAATGATTCTTTGTCACTCGAATGGTTGTGAAAACACACAGTCCAAACAGACTTCACATATTTTTAAGGCATGCTTTATTTTGCATGATCGCATTTCATTAATATGCAGCAATCAAGTCAATCATTTTTTCTGTCAATCTGCCCTTCCCTCCAATTTACTCCTTATCACTAAGTTTTGAATTTGTTTGCTTCAGTTTTTGCAAACGAGCTCTAATTCTTTTAAACGTGTCTGACACACATTTTTTAAAATTAAAACGTTTTTCGGAATTTCACTTGGTGTGTGTGTGAATGTGTGTGTTATGTCATCAAATTTTCGATCGTTAATTTAACCAATTTCCCATCAAGGTAGAGCTTTGAAATTTTGGGAATCGTTTGTACTCGCCTAACAATGCAATATTTAGACATTTGCGACAAGTTTTAACTAATATTTCAATAATTTTAATAAGTCAAAATATTATTTCCCCTCGGCGCTTTTAGGATTGAGGAAAAAATTTCTTTCCCCCTTTGGGAACACCGGGAACTCCCCTCACGCCTCATGAGGTATCGTAAAACTCACAAAGGTGAGATAGTAAGGGTTGCTGACTTTCAGTCAGTAATCAATAGCAAGAAAGAAAGATTCCAATATTTGGCGCCATGTCTTATCACAATATTTTTCTCTGAATTCTGGTTCCCAATTTTTTTTTAATAGAATGACTTACAAACTTTCAAATGCATATTTTGATTTTATGAATATTATGAATTTTTAATACACTCACAAATGTCTCTTTTTAAGTAAATTTTAAAGTTAAAAATAACTAACAGTTTTAACTAATATTTCAATAATTTTCTTTAATAAACTTTGCCACCATATAAAAACGCTGTTTTTTAAAACTTTGGTGTTTATATCGAATTATTTTTACTGGAATGACTTTTCCATGCTGATTTGTTACAGCAATAGATAAAAATATTTCTGTCTCACTATCATTAATATATGAAACATGCTTCACAGAACGATTCCATTCAGACCACTGAAATATTCTAACCATTCAAACAATTTCCATTATACCTTCCAAGTGCCACTGTGATTTTTAAAACACTTTTTCATGTTGTTGTTTTACACAGTTGATAAGCAGGTGAACCTTTTCGTTGTTTGCAGGAGTCACTAGTCTTAAAATAAGAAGATAACACTTCCACACCAATCACTTTTCCTATTTTGTCCTCTATACCCCGAATAGAGGAGAATAACTATAGGTTTTCCATGATCCATACCCATTGAAAAAACTATATGATGAATTTGTGAGTGTCGTCTTTTCCAAAGTAACACTTTACTCGGATTCTTCCAGAACTTCTTTGTTACACTTTCGCAGAGTATTCTCTATAATATTATAAGAATTCTCTGCTTCTGGGAGAAAATTTGTTGTATTAAATAATGCAATGAAAAATTCAATTTCTTGAAACTAAAAAAGGTGCGAGATCTTTCAAAAGCGTTTGATTAATAAATCCCTACAATGCAACAGGTTGAAAATGAATTATTAAATCAGAAACCATATGCATGAATTTCATGTTTTTCTGGTCGAAATCTAAAATTTTAATAAATATTTTTTAAATATTATACTTTTAATATGTTTTCTATAATTTACATTTATTGAAACGAAATTAAATTTTAAGGAATGCACAATACAGATCTGACAAACAGTCAGATAATTTTTTTTTTGATGACACCTTAATGTGCATACTTCTTCAAAATATTTATTTTGACATTGTTGTTAAAGTTGTTCATTCTAATTATCATGTTAATGCATTCTCAAAGTCTTATTTAAATGAAGACTTTCATGATAATGATTAAATAAGTGTAGTGACAGGAAAAAAATTAAATTTTTCTGTGCTGTGTAGAGAAGCTATTTAGAGTACTGAGACTTGAGAAAAACATAAAAGCCACTGAATGTAACATACAAATTTATTCGATACATTAAATGCCACGTCCACACCCTTAAACATAAATGTATGAAAAAAAAGCGAATTCCAACACTGGCAACCAGTTTTGCATGCAATTAGAACACTTTCAAAGTACCTATGTATTAATTTGGCTGAGTGCTTTTTATTTAGGAGGCAAAGTGCTTTTCCGAGTGCAGCATACCATTGATTGTATTTTCCCTTTCGAGCCTTTTACTTTCTTTTTTCCCTCATTTTTTTCCCTTTCGACTCCTATTCGTTCAGTTTTATTTCAGTTCTGGTTTCTAATGGAACTCTGCTAACAAATCTTTTGAATAAAAACGGAAAAAACACAAATATAACTTGGTTTCTATTAAAAGTAAACTAAGAGAGGAGCTATTAATGCTATTATTACACATTTCGTTTTCTCATAACTTTTTTATTTTTTTATTTTTTAACATGCTTAAAACTTTCAGTTTTTTTCGTCAGTCTTTCATCGCCTTAAGAATGTTCTACTTATATATTACAATTGTGCTTATGATTTGTTTTCTGGCCATTTGTTTCAACAACGCCAGTACTAAAGATAGTGATAGTGTTTACTCATCATACCTAATATCTACTCTAAATTTTATTAAGCTCATAATGGTGGAAGATAAATAATTCTTCATTATTTTCCCTACAATATTGACGGTAAAATTTTTAAATAAAGAAGAAGCAATCAAAGGTAATTAAACTATCTTTACAAAGAACTGAGTAAATTGCAGAATATAAGAAACATTAAATTGTATTGAAAAAAATATTAACAAGTCATTTGTAAGAAAAGTATATATTTGCAAGATTATAAAGTCTTATAAATTAATATTTACAAGATGCTTAATATACAGTTTAAACAATCAAGCTTTCTTTATTATTGTTAATCGTAAATTGACGAGCGGAAAATAACTAAAATTGTATAAAGTATGAAAAATTGAATCTAATTAACATAATTTTTTTTTTCGATTATTTGGTATCAATGATTTAAAAAAAATAATATATGTGGTAAAATGACTATAATACTTAAAT
>BMAW01011069.1:443479-546220 GCA_019974015.1 Nephila pilipes | reverse complement strand
TAATTGTTTTAATTGCTTAATTGATTGCTTAATTCTTATTTTTTACAAACTGTTTCTATGATATTTTCCTGAAACAAATGGAAATACATATATGTATGTAAAATTCTAAATCATTGTACTTTAGACTATAATTAGCAACAAGAGCAAACTGAGACAATTCAATACCAGTAATGATCAAAAATTCATTTCTTCTATTCAAATAAGCAATGGCTTTGTGAAATTGTATGTAAGGGATTTTGAAAAATACAAAAAGTTCCTAAAATGAATCCAATGCAATACACAGAAGTAAATCAGTAAAATATTATATTTAATATCATTAGTATCTCAGTTTGATTTTTACTCTTCGAGAACATTTTCTTTTCTCAAATAGAAGAAAAAAAATAATTTTCTTCCCTCGGGTTTTATTCAAACGGAAGCATTGACTGCATTTCTTTTCTCACTTTTATCCATCTTTTCTTTACTGGTTTACAACAATAGTAGCAATTGTGAGAACGAACGTGTCGAACGTGCGGGAAACGTGTGATCGAATGGATTTATGACTCTGGTTTGTTTCTTGAAATATTTCGAAACTAAGAAAAAAAGGGATAGAACTGAAGCTGTAAAATGAAGTAAGGAAATTGGGGTGCTATTTTTACTTATAGCAAATTTCACGGCTTTTATATCTACCTAAAAATAATAAAAAATTTACATTTTAATATTAAATATATTAGTCTAATTATAAACACATAAAAACAGTTGTTATACTTATTCTGATAATTTTCACCATTCCTTTGCTTAATAAAGAAAAATAAATTGTATTATATTTATTACAATTATTATTAATAATGCATGAAGCTATTTTTTAAACACAAAAATTTTGAGTTTTAGTTTTTTTGTTTCATAAAATGAAAAACCATACTTTTAAAATATGTAGGAAATCTGAAATAAATAATTGCTTTATATGTGTCCATGGAATAAATTGTTAATGAAATGTACTACATATTAAGCCAGAAAACTTATGAAATAAAATAATCACAAATATTTTTATCCATTTTTTTTTTTGCTGAAATTTTAATACACAGCACATTTTAGATTTAATTATAGGGCCTGGAAGTCCTTAAGAATTGTCAATATTTCTCTTCGATACAGTTTTACTATACTTTTCGTTTTCACATTATATTATTAGTTAAAATACATTTTGGAAACATTCTACTTTAATATTTAACACAAGTGTTGTTACTAAGACACAAAACTTTCTTCTGAAACCATGTTGATAGTTCCATCTAGATAGATAGGGAAAAAATAATAAATTTTTCCTACATTATAAATATGGTATAAATATGAGTTCAAGTATTTATTTAGTTTTAGTTAAATAAACGGTTTTCAGACCAAAAAATATACATTCATTTGAATCGTCAATAATTATGGAAGGAATAGATTGCTTTTGAAATAATTATTCTTAAATACATGTTAATTTCGAAATTATCTACAATATCGTTAAAGAGATATCATCTAATCTTCCAACTTCAGAAACAAACTTGAAAGCCATAAAATTCTCCATTTGTTCCTGGAAGATTGCTTCTTCCAGACGGTATTGAAATCGACTAGAGTAAGTTAAAGAAAAATAATTCACCCTTAAAAAGGAAATAAAAAAAGGGAAAGTCGTTAATGTGAATTGTTCTCATTGTTTTTCTCCCATTCTTCACAATGGTCTTTTACTTTCTTTCCATCATCATCATAGTCATCTTCATGCCATCATTATAAATTTCCATTCAATACCTTAACTTTTTTTCTCTATTCTTTGAGTGATATTTAAGGGAAATTAAATATCCAAAGCCATTTGCCGGGTTCTTTTTTATAGATCATCGATTTTGGTATTTTTATACACCAAGAACAATAATCATGCAAAATTCCATTTCATTAATTTTTAATCAATACTAATATTCCAACACGACGAAACGAGTATCTGTTTATAAGAATGTGGTTGGTTCAGTTACTATTTAAATGAATAACTATTTATTTTTTTCCAGATTACGAATTATCTCATTAATCGTAATTGTATACGTAATACAATAGAATAATTTTTATTAAAAATCTTAGAATTAAAGTAAAAAAAGCTCTAAATATCGATAGATATTAAAATTAAAACTATAAATAAATAGCAAGAAATGCCATTAATGGGAGTATTTATAATGTAGAAAAATGCGCTGTATACAAAAATTATTTCAATTTTTTAATATAGAAATTTAGGGTATTTTCTAGAAAACATTAATACCAATATACTCTAAATCCTCAAAACAAAAGTTTTGAAGAAATATTAATTAATATGAAAAGGACAGATATAACAAAATAAAAAGTTCTATGCAAAGTCTTACATAAAAAAAGATTTAGCAAACCAAAGTGCCGTTTTTTAGAATTATTATTAAATTACGCAACTAAATATAAAAGTTAAAGTAAACGAATAAATCTCGAGAAATAAAAAATAGTAATTTTTTTCGATATTAAAATTAAAGGAAACGATAAATTATTAAATTTAATATATTTAAGCAACATGTAAATAAAAATAAAGCAAACGATAAATTATTAAATAGAACATTATATCAGCTACAAGTAATTAAAATTAAAACAAACGATAAATTATTAACCCTCTCATTCACCTGGACCTCATATGAGGCTCCTACAATAATTCAATGAAACAGTGATTTAAAATCATTATTTTCTCAATTCTGTTTCCACGTGAGTGAGACTTCTTATCCATTTAAACCTCAAATGGCGCCTCAAATTATCTTAGTATACCATATCAACAGGCAGCACCAGTCTTGAAAAGTGAAATATTTTGATTTTGTGAAAGAAGTGAATGCAGAAATATTTGTTTGTAATAATAATATACTTCCAAATGAAATAAGCAAAAATTTTCTCTTGTTATAAGGCATTCATGTGTCATAAATCTAAGATCCCATTAAAATTATTTACTTCTGAAAAAAAAACTTCCTATCTTTTGGAAACCATAATGCCTCATATGAGGCTTAATGTAACACGTGGTTATAAAGGGCAACTTCATTAAAATAACAAAGCCAAGCAAATCTTAGTAAAAATCCATAAAATTATTTTTTATTATCATTTTCAATGTAAAATTGAATAAGTAGGAAGCTAACTTTGATAAAAATTTAATAAAAAATTGTTTATATTGTAGAAAATGGACAAAAATTGAATTTCTATGTTTATGCCTTTGAAAATTATGAAAGTCTAAATGCGGAATTTCAGGAATTTTGTACAAATCTCGACAATTTATTCACAACAATTCCTCTTTTATTGAAACTTGTTAAATCGAAATTTTTTCAACAAGAACAATACTTATACAAGTATATTACAAGGAGTTACAAATAATTGAAATTTATCAATGAAATATAACGTGAACCAAGAGCAGCATTTTCCATTACCACAAGTAAGTTTGAAATTCTTCAGACAAAAGACGGCTGCCTCACAACCGAAAATTTTGAACCATGTTATTTATTTTAAGTCACCTCTTGATTATAGGTAATACATAAATCGATAAGTAAGTAAAATACTTGATTTTTATATATTTTTTTAACTTGAATCCAATAAAAAAATTAGAGGAAATTTATAACGGCATATTTTTGAAAACTGAGTTCATTAGTGGCGAAAGCAGGTATCAGACATATATTGCATAAATTTTATTTCAATCCAATAAAAATTCAGGAGAAATTTATTATGACGTATTTTTGAAAATTAATTTCTTTACAAGTGCAAACAGACATGAAAAATATATGCAAAAACAAGATAATTTTTTGGAAAAGTAGTCAGATACGACATTTATAGGATATAGAAAATAATAGCCCCTTGGGTAGCTAAAAATCTTAAATTCAAACATAAAATGTGATTACAATTTAACGTTAGAATGACCAACACTTTTAACTACCCCAAAATGGCCGTTAACAGTCACTTTGGTCATGGTAAGCCTTAGAAAGTAATTGTTCAGATCTTTACGCAAAATATCAATTTAAAAAATTAAAATGAATTTTTCGATCTTTAAAAAATTTTAAACACAGACAAACATTTTAGTAGTAAATTTTCAATACAAAAACGTAATACCATTGCTTTAATAAAAGGAAAATTATTTTTTTATCGCTGCCTTATTTCATTTTGTAGCCGTCGGTACATAATTTGCAACAAAAATTTCAATGCACCGTTCTTGTGGTATTTTCAGGAAATCAGTTTCACACAAGAGAAATAACCTTATTTGATTTACTTTCAGTGGCATGATGTTTATTCCTCGTGATTTAAGAAGACTTAGGATAGCATGCAGATTTTTTCTTTGACAAAAATATGGCAAAATCTGGGTGTGTTTATAAGATTCAAACTAAAATATCTTCAAGAAATGTCAATATAATTACATGCTCTAAGTAAAATCCATGCGTTTCAAGTTGCAACATCTTGAATATAGTGAAAAATGCAAACAAACTCCAAAAGTTGAGAGTATCATGTACAATTAGTCCATTGGATCAGATTATAATTAGCAAAGAGCCTTTTAAATCATACAACTGTGAATATGCCTCAGAATAAAATATAAAAGACCAAGGTGAAGACTCATTTCCACCAATATTTTTCGTTGTATACGGATTATATTATTTTTCTTTTTATACGTTTCCTGGGGCAAATCTCCTACACGTAATAGCGCTTTCATGAGGAATTTGTCATTGATTTCCATCTGAAACATGAATATTGCCACAAGAGCCCACAACACATTGCTCGAAAATTTCATCATTCACTTCTTCACGCTGAAACGTCAAAATTTTATTCAGGATTTTTTTTAAAAAAAACTGCATCTTGAAATTTAAATTACTTATTTAAACATCATCACTGCAATTTTCATCAATTCGAAGAAAAAGAGTTGAACACTCATCTATTTTTAATCATCCATTTGAGTTAGGTATTATAAAATAAGGTAACTGACACGTGCAATTAGCGATGTTTAAAAACTTTTACTGACTCCTATTCAACTACAATGGATCTGTAAAAGAAAAGCGCGTGCAGTAGAAAAAGGAAAACGTAGGAAAAAGAGAGTACTGCAACAGAGGATGGCTCAAATCTGTAAGTATTTTTGATCTGTTCTACCTCTTGACTTCAAACATTAATTTACGCGCTTGCTATAGAATATTGAAAAAAATCTGGCAAGTGTAAAACTTTCCAAAATATAATAAAGTTCATAAATTTTCACTTATGTGACATAAGACATTTCAGAATAATCTTTTCATAAACCAGCCTTCAGATTAAAATGACTAATTCGATGGTTCTATTCTTAATAAGAAAGTTCAAAATTTATAGAATTAAAATCAATGAAACGCTTTCTTCTAAAATTAAATTGCGAATAAGAATTAAGTCAAATTTCTTAACAGCAAAATAAAACCTCTCTTCGTAAGCATGATTTGGAAATATTTATGAATAAATCTACAGATGTAGCTATTAAGTTAGCATATTTATTTATATATATATATGTTTGTGTGTATATACATACATACACACACTTATATACATACGTGTGTGTATATTGGAAGATAAAATTATATCTCGTAACATATATGATAAAAGGGAAATTTTCTCTCTCTCTCCTTAGTAATTCATAAAGTATCCTCATGGGAGCGTTCTTTAAGCCTGTATACTTTCAGGAATATTATATATAACCAAATCTTAATTAATTTTTGATTTGTGACAAAAATATAAGAAATATATTTTATTTAAAAAATTGTTTGCAAGAAGAATTAACTTTGAATATTAGTTACAATAAATTTAAAATATAAAAAGCGCTTAATTGTTTTTATAGAATTATAATTTCTTAATTCAAAGCGTTCTTTTGGTGAAGGTAGTCATTTAAAAATAGTTGAATTTATACATAAGACCTTATAGAAATCATGGAAATTGCTCATGGAATACATACAAAATCTTTAGGACTTAGACAAAGAGGAATGTACGAGAACAAGCGGCCACTACACGATAAATTTACTAAGAAATCTTGCCAAATAGAGCTTCATGCACTTTAGGCTATGGAGACGTTTGAAACATCTGTTAAGTGATGATAATACATGAACTTTAGCTGATCCTAAATGCAATAATTCACTCCACATGCTCAAAACTTTCAGCACATTTTTCGTTTCAATGTGAAAAACGCTTCATATAAGCTGAAAATAAAAGCCATCATTTAGAACGGGTTTCGTTGTAATAAAACTTTTCAAAACCATTAAAAAATGTCAAAATACTATAAAGATCTTCTTAAGTGTAACTTTTTCTCTGAACCAATCGTGTTGGGTGGTGACGATATTTCTATGTATAGTTTTTTTTTTCTGAAAGAAATTATCATCCCTTGATTACGTCCTCCACAAAATTTCATAAAAAGTTGTAAAGTTTTGTGGAGGATTTCACATTTTTGTGGAACCTTTTGTGAAATTTTGTGAAAAATTGTTTTGTCTTATTGTGAACTTTTTTGTGAAATATAATAATACTTCTATTGTGTTTTGTGTGAAAATTTTTTCACTCCAAAAAATTTCACAGCATGTGGGTAACTTTGAAATATGATTCTTCAATATTGGACCAAATGTACTTAAAATTGCTAAATTTAATTTTTATATTTACTTTTACCAGAATTTTATTTATAGTACAAATATACAGATTTTATTTTTACGTAACATAATCTTTACACAAATTTACTGAAAATAAAATCAGCATTTATCATTATTTTTAAACCAATCTTTTTCACTATTTAATAGGAAGTTTTTAAAATAGTATGCTGTTATATTTGATTGTCCTTTTTTTATTTAATTGTATAAAGACTACACCTTTAACTTCCTTGTAATTAATAAAAATAGTCTATAAGTGTTTGAAGAATGAATTCTCATTCACCAAATCACACTTTAAAAAATCTGTGTGGAGGGGGAAAGGGAGACAACTACACCTTAGATGTAAGATTTACAAAAATAGTTCTTTAAATGGGAAGAGCATAAAATATGATACTTCTAATTGAAATATGTATATAATTGTTTATTTTATGAAAAAAATTGTTAAAATTATCTGAAATTTAAAGGAAATTTTCTTCATTCAAACAAAACTAAATAAAAAAATATCAATGAATTTCTTGTAATGATTAAATTCATTTTTATTATACATAAAACGATACTTATTATATACACATTTATATTACTCACTAACTAAAATGTATTATGAAAGGACCTCAAACCAACGGAAATTAGATTTGATAACATAATGAGAGTTTGAAAATAGCCGTTAGAGATATTTTGAAACCTTTCAATAGTAAAAGTTTTACATATATGATAACTATCACATAACTGTATTACATTCTCCCCAGTAGAAAATCCCTCTATAGTATATACATACACACACACACACACATATATATATATATATATTCAATAAGAAATATTTTCATGTTTGGAACTTATAAAAAGTTATTCTAGTTTGAAATGTATTACAATTGTGAAATTCAATTCGACATTAAAGTATAGATATGCAAAAAAATATAAAAATAAAGATTATGAAAATATTCATTTGCATAAAGGAAATTAAAAAGAAATTAATGTTTAAAACTGTACATAGAAAAAAAATCTAAATTTCATAAATCGAAATAGCTTCGGCATAAATTAATTATGCTCACATTCTTTTAAATTATTTGGTTCAGAAATTTATATTCAAACACTTACGCTTGTTTAGGAGAAATGGAAGAAATTATAACACAGAACGAAAAGTTCTATTTCGAGAGATGAATTATCACAACTTTGACATGGTATTATAAGAAAACTTTACCGTGAGAGCGAAACACCTTCTTTTTTTAACTCTGTTTATGTAATAAATCAATTTTATGTCAATTCATTAACTTAATGCAACTTATCTGTTTACCACCTTAAATTATTAGAAAACCTAAACTGGTTAGATATCGACCTCTAAACCGCTCGTTACGGAAAAAAAGTGGCACTTCATTGACTTCCAACAATGGCAGTTTGCCCATCCAAAGTCTCTAACAAGTAGCTTGTACTCTCTTTTGTTTTATCCTATCTTGGAGTCTATTAATTGAATCAGCTCTAAATTAAGTCTCCAAATTCGGGTTTCCCTCTAAGTGACGCTCAAGGCGTACTCCACGCGAATCAGTCTTTTCGACTTTCGATTTTTCCATAACAATGGGCGGCGGGCGAAAATTGAATTGCTGAAAGATAACTGGGTTGATTTAATGGAGGAGGTTTCTAAATAATTGAATGAAATGTAGTTTCTGATTCAGTAATAGAGAGTCCCTATTCGCAATTATCTTTGTATAATTGTTTTAGGTGACACGCTCTTTACTCTGTATACAAAAATCAGAAATAGTTCCAATTGTCTATGATTTTCAGAATTTAAATATTTCAGACTATGATTATGACTTATTCATGATCAAAAACATCGTGTACAATAGAAAAGAATCACTGTATTTATGTTAAAATATTTTGCCACGAGCTTTAGTTATTGATATTATCTATATTATGAGTAATCAGAGATTATGAATTAAAGAAAATATAGTAAAAATTAATTTATTTTAAGCGGTATTTTTTAAATAAGTTAATAAAAAGATATTCAAAACCGAGGAACAAAATCGTTTTACACATTGCAAAGTTTGATTCAAGAACAATATATCATTTCCTTTGCAGAAAAATTTAAAGAAATAATCTCATGTAAATATTTCTATAATAAAGCAAAATGTATGAAATTTTTGAAGAAATACTTTTTTTTCGTTTACTAACATTAATTTTTACTAGACATTATGAACCAAAATTCTAGAATTTTATTATTAAAAGATACGCTTCAATTTGTCTAAAAACTCATGGTGTTAGTTAATAATTTTCTTCATCTCTTTATACTGTCATTTTCTAATACTTTAATTAGTAATAATCATTCATAAACATTCAAAATGCACATAATAAAAAGGTTTTCAAGTAATACAGAAGAATATCTAGTTTATCTTAACAATTGTAAAGGAGGAACTGAAAAAAGTTTTATTAAAACAAACAATTGAAAAAATTCCCTCTTCTCGCTCTAAAATTGCTACAGTTCTTAAAAAAATGCAATTGACTTACTCCTGATGCCCGGATGAATTTAACTTTTAATCTAAAGTTCTTTTAACTTGTTTCAACTTTTCATATCGAGTTTTTCTACTTCATTTGAGAAAAGGATACTTTTAAACATTAAATAACCAGTTCAATAAGAGTAAAAAAATTCATCGTTTCTGTTTTTTTTCTCAATTTGATTTATTTCATCACAATATTACATTGTTTCGTAAATTATTTACTTTAGTCATTTTAAAATAGAAAAAAATAGCGACGACTTTGAAAGGTAAATACATAATATTACTTTCAAAACCTTTCTCTTGAAACAACCTTTTATAAACTTTTACTGGGAAAATAAGCTCCGTTTTTGCCACTATATTTATATTCTATTCACCCTTATCTGCTAAGTAATGAACATTCCTATTCTTTGAAGTTAAATAGTAATTCTCTTTTAAGTATATTTTCAAATAGGGTAATCTAGACCTCCACTAAAACAAAAGACGTTCACCGCTCTAAAACTTATCTCGCCGATTTTCCAACATAAAACAATGGTTTGATGTAATCCATATCTCTCAGCAGTTCTCAGTTAAAGACCAGTGAAATATAAAGATTTTTTTACCTTCGTCAGCGCGTAATTTTTGCTTAGGCACGCAAAGCTCCGATTCCTAGAAAGTCCAAGTTCTTCTATTCCCTATAGTATATTGATCTTCATTCAGAAAGAGAATAGATTAAGAGTGACTTTCAAGAGATATCTATTTCTGATAGAAAGAAAGGGACTATCTAAAAATTATTATCTGTAAAATCATCTAAAAATAAGCCTAATGAATCCTGATTACTGATTTTTATAAGATGAGAGATTGCTTAACTAAAATGATAAACTGGAATTTAATTTGAAATTATTATCATCAATTGTCTCTCTTATTTTAAGAGCCCTAGTGGAATTTCTGTTGTCAATTTTTTTAGATGGTTCCTCACACCTGAGATATTAATTAGCTCTATACCTTTATTGTGAAGCTATAGTAAAAACTTGCTTCTGCTAAGAATGTGGAGGTTTTGTTTCCATTAATTAAAGATTGAAATCATGTTTTTATTTTCCGTCTTTCAAATTTCTTTGCAATATGCTGTGTCTTTAAATAATTAAATATTAAAATAATCAGTTTAAAAAATTAATTTATTATCTAAATCGTGAGTGCATATATGTTTTTTCTTACAAGAAAATAATTAATTTATCATCTATTTAAACATGATATAACGCGATATAAATGCTTTAACTGTCTATATAACACCGACTCAATTTCTATTCGTTTTTGCTCTTGGGAAGGGTATTCTTCCTTTGAAGGACAAATTCATAAGTTCGAGTGAAAGAACGAGTCTAATAATCGTAAAAATGTATATGTTTTGTATAAATTAAGATATAGTGAAATATATTGATTATATTCATTCACATAGATTGCATAATTTAAATGATATTACGGCTAATCATCAGGTGATTCATTAAGAAATCTTGTAAGTAACTCTGATTTTACCTTTTGAAACAAATTTGACGTTAATCACTTTAAATAATGCGGTACATAAAGGGCTCGATTTATAAGTTGAATAATTGAAAGTGAATTATTAGTTAAAACTAAATAAAAGGAATTACATACAATTACTAGGAGCTTAGAAAATTAAAAATATCCAAGCAAATTCTGAATAGAAAATGGGTAATAGACTTTTCTCTTTTGTCTACAGTCTTTTCGTCGTTTCCTTTGCAGTGAGGCAAGATTTAAGAAACAAAATTAATGGGCTGGAACCAATTAGTTTTAAACAGACAAACAACGCATTTATAGTTATTTAAAATGAAGGGAAAACTTAAAAATTGAAAAGGTTTTGGAAACTGAACCAGAAAACAGGGAAGCTAAGAATATATTCAACTAGAGTAAAAGACACATAGAGCCAATTATTCTCATTAAAATTATCCTTGGATAAAGTAATGAGTACATTCCAGTTCTCAGTCTACCTTCCTTCAACTTCCGACGCTTTCAAAGCATTAATGCTTATCCTTGGCAGTAATTAAAAGGACTGCTAAAATGCACAAAGTATTCAGGTATTTCTGACAAGACTCCTTGTAAATTCAATCAAAGTTTTCACACAATACATGACCGCTAATGTTGGAGTTGCTTTAGAACTACTCTTTGAATTTAATATTTCTAAGAACTTTAAATGTGCTTCTTAATCAAATACTTCAGTGGTACTAAATGAATTTTAATGAGTGTAATTAATGAGCTGCATTTTACCATCTATTTCATTTGGTGACATTCGTGCATTTCATTCAAATCTCAGTAAGGTTCCAAAAAATTCAAAAACATTCGTAAAATATATTATAGCCATGTGTGCTTAATATGAAGAGAAGCACATATTGAATATATATTACTTAAATCGAAAAAATAAAATAAGTAATGGGAAAATAAAGTAATACGTTAAAATACAAATGCACAAACCACAATGCAAAATGCAAAATATCCATGCACAAACATTATTAATAGTGACATTATATTAAGTTGTGTTCTTAGTGCACTAATATATATATATATATTTTCGTGTGGGAAACACACACACATATGGGATATATATATATGGGAATAGATTTTTATTGATGAGTAGAATTAAATAAATTAGGAATTTTTTATATAAACTGTTGACAAACACATCAATAATTAAACTTAATTTTCTAATTATTTGTAGCTTAATAATTTAAGCAATAAATAATGATTTATTATATTATTGTATTGAAAAGGTTAAGGTACATTATTAAGCTTAGTTTAATGGTAGCATATAAATTTCATAGTAGCTGACATAGCATTAAATAGTTTCATTACATACAAATCTCAATTTTTTTGTAAAATAATATGAATATACTCGTTCACGTACGTTAAACTTCCAGACTGTGATTTAAATAGACTAAATATCTTGTAAAAGAAAACTCTTTCATTTCGTTGTTTTGAACTTCATTTTAAGATTTTTTTAAACTACCCAAATAACGGACACTTCTTTATTTCTCTTTCTCATTTTTTTTATTTAATATTTAATCTAAAATATATTTCTCAAATGAGCAAACATATCTTAAATTATTAGACTAACTATGATTCAATTTGCTTAATAAATCCAACTTGTTAAAAATTGCTTTATTATGAATAAAATAAATTAAACTAGCGAACTCCAAATAATTGTTTAACTGTTTTGAAAAATAAAACTGTATTATTATTATTAATATTACTATTATTATTATTTCTATTTTCCTCATACTTCAATCATGAGATAAGTATAATTAATTGAAATTGTTTAGAAATTTTATTACCACATATTTTAGACAATTTAATTCTAGACAATTCTAGAATAACTTTTAAATAAATCTTGGAAAGGGTAATTTTAAATATTTTTTTATTGTTGATAATGAGCTATTTGAAATATATTTTAGAATAATCTTTTTAATTCAGTTTGTACAATCATTTATTCGTGCGATACATTTTAAACTGAATAAAAATGATTCATACCTCCAAAGCTACTATTATTGGTCATAGTGAAAAATAGAAAATATTTGTTACTAAATAATTTTTAAAATAAACGAAAGAATTAATTTATCCGTTTCTAAATAGTAAATAATACATAATTAGTAAGCAAAATTCAATTTCAAAGAAAATAATTTTAAGAAATGATGATTAACATCGTTCACTCTTCCCGTTCATGTAAAAGTTTGTAATAAGAACTATTCGCGAAACTTCCCCTAATTAACATCTGAGGTACATTTCTGTCTTAATATTTGTTTCTAACATCTTATACAACATGATACATAGTTACACAGATTAAGTAAGCATTAAAAGAGGATTGAATACATATTATCAGACCTATAACAGTGTTGGAGAATCAGATACATATAAAATTACGGCAATAGGAATAGTACTAGTGAAGTACACAGAAGTTGGGGTTTTTTTGCATATCTAAGTGATTTGTTTTTTTTTCTCCCTGGACGCAACACTATTAGGTTGATTGACAATTTGGAGGATTTATTCTCATCACATTCGCGTATCTTTGAAAAATTATAGAGGTTATAAGTACTCTCGGAAAGGCACTTCAAATAGTTCGTGAGCATTCTCCTTATTATAGAATTAATAAACGCTATTTTGAAACATAAGTGATTATATTAATCTTAATATTAATTATATTTATCTTAAGCCCTGGAACTTAAGTTGAAATTAAGATTTCTGATTAAACTAACTTTTAAACTGACTGACGAGACCGTGAACAATATTACGTCACAACTTTATTCGAGTATATTCTCTTGTTAATTAGCATTGCAAAAAATTAAAATATAACGTTTATATATATATTACAAATTATATGTTAGGATATATAAGAATATGAATACATTCCCTGAATCAATATATTAAAATACAGACAAATATTTAAAATATGTAGATGTAAATATTGTCATGTTGTTTAGTTTACAAAATGAAAATCATCAAGCTATAATATGGTTTCTATGTGCATTAATTAAATGTTAAAAGAAATGTAGTAACTAAATATATTTTTCGTAATTCTAAAAATTATATATTTTACTATTTATCAATCATACACAATCAATTAAGGAGATTTCGTAAACAACAAAAAACAAGATATATGTTGTTGAAAAAAATATCATATAATTTCAAAAATAAAATTTCTGAAAGATATTAAATAAATGAAGAGGCAACGCGTAATTAATATTGTTCCATAATTTAAAATGGTATAATGTGTGTTTGTATCAATAATTCCTAAGCATATCATCACGCTTCAGTGAGTTACATTATAAATATATAGTATCAAAATTCAGAAAATTCTGGAATTCAACCACAAATAAACGAATATGAACAAAGTAAACATCTTCAATTTCACAAAAAAATACCAATTTGCGCTTAAGTAATCATTTTAATTTTTTAACATCCATTAAATCCATTTACCTAAAAAAAAGATTATTATTAATTACAATAAAAATAATTACAAAGATAAGACATCCCTAAAACATTATCTAATACATTTTCTAAAGACACGTCATAATAAATAAAAATGTTGAATTTCTTAGCAGAAGACGAAATTTATATATATATATATATACATACATACATATATATACATACATATATATATATATATACTACAAAGAGGAATAGCAAGTAATTGTTTAGCGAATATTTAAGTATAGTATTTTAAACATCATTATATTAAAATAATAATAATTTTATTATAAATGGATAAATAATTTATTTACTTGTTTTGAATTGTACGCTTCTTTAAGATAATATAACTTATCCTTCATCCTACACCTTTAGTGTGGAACAAAATATTTTATATACTGTTACACCGTAATTTAGCACTATCTTCCATGTACTATTAAACGGTAGCCAGATGGCGCCACATGTTCCTTTTGGTTAGAAGCTCAAGCCCGATGAGAAAGGCAAGCGCAAGCACGACAAAGGATGAATACTTCAGGGAATATATTCATATATATATTCAGGGAATATATTCAAAAAGTGATGCTCGTTAATCAAAGTTTTACATATGTTTTGTATCCTATGTTCTGGAACTTGTCAAGTATTAAATAATATTTGTTCCTGAAACCATCCCGGCTGTTCATTATTTTGTCCTGGAATAATAACAACAATGGAGGAATATATTGGCGCCCGAACGTGTAACATGACCCGTCTTACATTTTTTTCCCTTTGATCTTGCCTGTTTCAGTGTGTGTCTCCCCGACACTTATTTTGAAAGTGCTATGTGAAGTACTCGTTTTGTTATATTTAAAGAAATATCATTCGATATTTAAAGCGAAATATTGCATGATTTATAATTGAAGAAATATCATCCGATATTTAAAGTGAATTAGAAGAAATATCACCTAAGATATTTTAAAGTAAGAATTCCTCGTCTTTAGTGTGAAGTGCGTGATTTGTGTTGGAAGAAATAACATCTGATATCTGTGTGTGAGTGAAAATCCTTGCTTGTTATAATCATACTTTGATTTAAATAACGTTTCAAATCTAATTATTTTATTCTTTCCATCCTTGATACATTTATAGTCTTCTATTCTATTTTTCGAAAATTCTATTTTTGTGATTTTAAAGATCTCGTTCCTTGAGTATATATATTATTAAATAATTGATTGGGCACCAGTTTTCTTAATATTTTATTTCATGTATTCATTAAAGTCATTCAAACTGTATTGGTCGATCAATTACAATAAATATTTAAATAAGCTTATTTTAAATATTAGAAAGAATTATAGTATAATTTGTTTAGAATGATAAGAATCTCATATTTTCTTCTTTGTCACTGTGGCTTATAAATGAATGATTATTAAGCATTCTGGCAACTACTTATATAAGCAATTCTACTTATATTTTGATTATATGATGTGTAGAACTTAAGCAGTTTCAGAATATTATATTTATATTATCAAAAGCTTATAATTGGCTGCATTTAACTTTCTAAATGTTTTGTACATAATAAGCATATCTAAATTCTTAGCATCACGTGATATTTCATAACAACTGTTACAACATGTAATTGTTTTTCATGCTTTATTTTATACTTTAATGTAGTTTTGAATTTCATGAAAATTTCCTTTAGGTTTTCTCAAAATCTATATATGTCGAATAATTTTATTAATGTGCACACCCATGTGAAATTTTCTGTTAGTTATATTTCTGCTACAGGGAAGGTAGTTGTTTAATGGGTATTTTATTCTTAATTGGTTAATTTGGAAAACAAACTTAATTTATAATTTTAAGCTTACATAAAAAACTTGCATTAAAGTAATTGTATAAAATAAAATGGCATTTCTCTTAAGAGGCAAAAAAAATTGACCTTTATAACTTAGCATTAGATTTAAAAGTTTCTCTTACTTCTGATGATAAAATCATCGATTTACGCCGCAAAATCAGTACGTGTACAATCTTTAACTCGTTCGCTCCCAGCGCATCACATGCGATACCCTCACGTTTGCTCTCCTATTCCCAGCGTATCACATTTAATACTCTCCGTGAGTGTCTTCTACGGACCAACGTATCAATAGAGATACATTTAATGAGAACGTTTTATTTGATTTTTTTAATGAAACTATATGGCGTTACAATGTCACGAAATATATATATATATATATAGGTTATTTGGAGTGTTGACCTTGGTGATTTGGGCTTGGATTTCACTTCTGCTTACCAGGTGTGTGTGTGTGTGGGGGGGGTAATTGTTTAAAGCACGTGTTGTGGCACGGCTGTGTAAATGCAATGACATGATTTAAATAGTGCACTTGCTTTCGATTTGCTTCTTTCTTTCTTGCTTGCTTCTTAGAAGTTCAATGAAGAATTTATGACTATTTTTAAGGATTAGGACTTTTGGGTAGCAGATGCTTTCAGCTTTTCATTTCATTTGGTAGGTTTTATTTGTAGTAACAGTCATGACGAAAAAAAAGTATTTATCTGATATTGAGATTTGTGAACTAATAAATGAATCTAGCAGTGATGTTAACGGAAATAATCTAAAATTGTACATATACATTAAAGTAAAAAAGAAAAAGGACGAAGAAGATGTGCCCTTTGCTCAAAATCTTACGTGAAGCGTCAAAATATGTGTGTTAGACATGTGACGTTGGACTATGCATTATTTTTTTTATATAAATATACCATACAGCAAAATAAGAATTTTTTTTTATATCTATATGTTTCATGTAATGGTAACACATCGATCAATAACTCCCGAGTCTAACATTGAAAACAACATTTTTTTTGCAAATTTTTTTTTTTATTCATCAACATAACACCTTTTGTTAATCACCTTTTAGGGTGATACAATAGTTCCAACGCTTTTCCAAATCTTTTTTTTTTCCCCAAATTTTTTTTTTTTTTTCCCGCAAGAAATCTTTTTTGTTGCGAGTAAATAGCGATAAACAGCTTTCTGAATCATCGACTCGTTGCTGTTTTTGTTCCATCGAAAGCAATCGCGGCACCCACTTGAAAAAAACCTTTTTCACTTCACTTCAAAAAACCTTTTTCCTGGTCCGATCGACTTAAAATTTTGACACGTTTCAAGCAAAGGTTAATACTCTAGAAAGACTTGGTTACTGGTTTACTACGAGCGCCATCTCTGGGTTAGTCTCGGGAGTTATTGATCGATGTGTTATATAATTACACCAGGAAATTTATGTAACAAATGTAAATATATTTTGTACTTTCTTAAAGTATATGATGCTTATGTAATTATTTTATGTAAAAAACATTTGATTTTTGATTACATCTTTTTTTTTCTGTCGTATACATTATTAATGCATTTTAAATAATATTAGTAAATAACAAAATATTTTAATGAATAGCCGATTTTAGAGGAATTTTTTTCGAGAATTAGACTTAATATTTAAAATCGTCTGGGCACAGCGCTCCGCCGTAACAAGCCGCGGGTCCAGAGAAGCACTTCTTTTTTTTTCTCCCTCCGGTAGCGATAGAGTTAAGGATAAAGAGCAGTTTGTCAAAGAAATGTTAGGTAACATAATCGAAGAACGTAAAAGGCTGGATTGCAATAAGAAAATAGAAAGAGAAGACAAGCAACTAGCTGCACGGAGAGCATTTGAGCTTGAAAAGCTTAAGTTACAGGCAAAAAATCCTCTATCGTCCATAGATAACCCTACTCAAATGAATTCTAACCCCATGAGGCTTGATTTGAAAACAGTGTTACCCACATTTATTCCTGATGCAGATGACATGCCATTGTTCTTAACGATGTTTGAAAAGCAGATGAAGCTTTTGAATGTACCTGCAGATTTTTGGGTATTACACATAATTGGAGTCCTTCCAAGTTATATTACCAGATTAATAGCGAGCGAACCAGAAAAGTTATTCAGAAACTATGCCGATATTCGCAATATATTATTAAAAAGATTTAAGCTGACAGCAGACTGATTTAGAGTTCTCTAAAGTCGGCATCAGAAATGGGATCATTCCACTTAGAAAGATTTCTTTTTTTGAGCTTAGAACCTACTTTGAAGGTTGGCTAAATGAATTAGAAATTAAATCATTTGATAGGTTAACAGATCTCCCCAATGCAGATCAAATTAACAAAAATTGTCCACCAAAATATGAGAATCATTAATTAGATATTTGGAAAAAATTTAATGATCCTGTTGTGTTAGCTAAAAAGCTGGACTTACATGAAAATATAAAACCTCCTTTACAAAAAGTAGCAAATTTCCCCCAAAACACAAGGGCTATAGAAACCTCGGTTTCCTAGAAATACAAATAATTAAAAATTTAGGAAAAACCATTCCACCAAAATGGAAAAGGATATTTCGGGTAACCACAACAGTACTTTTGCTAACTCTAGCAGCATGCAATCACAAAATTTCAACAACACTCTTTACCGTCCACATATTTCTTGTTATGATTGTGGCAATCCAGGGTTTATAAAGGCGAAATGTCCAAAATGTTCATAAAAAAAAGAGTGTGCTTTTGTTAATGCCATACAAATGTTCACTTGTGTTACCTCTCCAGTAACTCAACTCGACATTGAAGTTTATGAATCTATAGGCACAGTTTGTGCTGACTCCGGAGCCAGTCAGTCAGTTGGTGGAGAGTTGATGTTTAAGTTTTTAAGGAATCATGGTCAAAAATTCACAGAACTTTATCTTTCTATGCATCTGGCTGATGGTCAACAATCCCCACCACTTGTTCAAAAGGCTACAGTGCTAATCACTGCATGTGGACGAACTTTTAAAATTCATCTAATTTTTCGCCATATGCAAAGGGGAACCGGAATCTACTAGGTGTTGACTTTTTAAAGATATCAGGAATTGTAATAAACATGCGTAAGAACTATTGGTATTTTGGAGATAAACCAAACTGCAGAATACCTTTTGCAAAAGATATTACCTTGCCTATAAATGACAGTCCTGTTGAAATGAATAGTAGTTTTTGTCCTACAAATTCAATTTCCCGTGATGTACCAGTACAGAGCAATCCTGATAATGAAACTGAAACCAGTGATCTCCATTTGCGTGAAGAAGGACAGGATCTTGATGCATAAGAAAGAAATGAACTAACGATCCTGCTTAACGAAAATAAAGATGTTTTCAGACTAGGGGGAGAACCAACTAATAACACCTGGATAATTCCTAAAAGAATAGAGGTGGATCCAGTTAAAATTGCATCAATATTAAACATTCCTTATCCCAAAAATGTTAAGAAATTACAATCATTTCCTCAAACCTGTTCTTGGTACAGATAATCCATCCCGAGTTATTCAGATATTGCTAGACCCCCTTTAGCAACTTAACAAAGAAGAGTATTGCTTGGATATGGACAATCTTACAATCTGAAAATTGATTATTTTTCAGGGTAATGCAATGTCTTTGCAGCCATGCTTTCCAGGCCTGTGACTAAAGATGAAGGAACAGCTTGTGAATTAAAAACTATAGGATCATCAATTAAAAAAGATTATTGATTGCTTAAAATTCCAACAAAGGAGTTAACTTTGCCAATTGGACTGAAAGAGGGTACGTTATAAACCAAGGCGTACTCTACCGGTATTCACGACATGATGAAACTCAATTAGTTGTCCCTTCTCATAAGAGAGAGAAGATATTAAAATTACATCATGATGCTCCCACTGCTGCGCATTATGGAGCTGATGGGACCTTTTCTAGAATATTCTCAAAATATTACTGGACTGGTATGAGGAAGTATATTACTGAATATGTGAAAAGTTGTGCAGAATGCATTAGGTATAAAGCCACAAATCAGAAACCTGCTGATCTTATGCAGCCCTCAGTTCCAACCCAACGAATTGAAAGTATAACTATTGACCTTTTTGGTCCTCTACCAGAAACAAATGAATGCATCAAACGGATATTCATTGTGGAGGATTGCACAACAAAATGGGTAGAGTTATTCCCATTAAAGCAAGCTACTGCTAAAGAATGTGCGGTAACACTTCTAAATGAAATTTTTCTAAGATATGGATTGCCTCGTAGTCTAATAAGTGACAATGGGACTCAATTTGTTAGTGTGGTAATGGAACAATTGTGTTACGTGTTGAATATTAATAAAAGTCTCATTCCTGTATATCACCTTCAGGCAAATCCAGTCTGACGCAAAAATAGAGATTTGAAACCTCGCTTGGCAATGATGGTAGCTAAAAACCGTACATTATGGGATGAAAACTTACCAGCTATTAGGTTTGCAATAGACAGTGCAAAATGTGAGACCACAGATGACACGGCAGCGTACCTAACCTTCGCCAGAGAATTACGAAATTTGGATCACGTAAGTACTGATCTTCGTTCTGTCATCCATAATGATAATTTTGTACTGGAATTCACACACAATTAAAAGCGTTTTGAAGGATATATGTCACAAATAAGAGAATATTTTGAGAAGAGTCAAGATCGTCGAAAAACATTTGCAGACAAATCACGTAAAACAAGTCTTGTCTATAAAACTAATGATCTAGTTTGGGTAAAACTTCACCCATTGAGTAAAGCAAGTCAAGATAGAAGTGCAAAATTAATGTCTAGGAAAGATGGGCTCTACATTGTGATATCCCAGAGATCCCCTAATACCTTTGTGGTAACCAGTTGTGACAAACCTGATGAACCTTTAGTCGTTTACCATGCATCAGCTTTAACGCCTTTTCTGAGTAACACTAACACTGAGACCAAATATCCTGTAGAGCTTCTCATGAGAAGAGGAAGAACTTGAAAGCAACCATTTACTCCTCGAGGAACTGCTGGAGAGAATAATGGAGTAGAACTGATGATCTATTATTACACCACCTCGCCGAGACGGCCTTCGGAGGTGTAGGGGGAGGATGTTACACCGTAATTTAGCACTACATCTCATGTACTATTGAACGGTAACTAGATGAAGCCACATATTCTTTTTGGTTAGAAGCGCAAGCACGATGAGAAAGGCAAGCACTATAAAATAGGCATACTTCGTTAACAGAATGATTGAGTGATGTTTGTGATTCAATGTTTTACTTATGTTTTGTATCCAGTGTTCTGGAACTTGCCAAGTATTAAATAATATTTGTTCCTGAAACTATCCCGGCTATTCATTATTTTGTCCTAAAATAATAACAACATTGGAGGGATACAGTACTTTTTTTTATGTTATTTTTTTTAAAGAAATCATTGAAATCTTAGCATAAACTCTGGCGATCGAATAAAAGATCATTTTTTGTGTTATGAACTTTTATTTTAGATTTAAATATCTTGGTAAGCATACATAATAATTATACTAAAGAATTCAATATATATTTAATATTCATTTTCTTGTTGTAAAGGTATAATCAGCATTGTTAAAATTCATATGATAAATAAAGATATATAACTATGTGACTGTTGCGTCATAAAATCAATCAAATAACGGGACAATTAAAAAGCGTTTTGAGAAAATAACAGTACATGTATTAGATAATAAGTTAAAAAACATTATATGGCTTTCAATAGATAAATGTCTTATTATTTTTAACTTATATGTATTTAATACTGAATAAAAATATGTAGACTTTATTTCAATGGATTACTTTTGTTTGGCTAAAAAAAAAATCTTGATACACTTATTCACTCTTTCTTTTATTTATGTTGGTTGAATTACTTTTTTGAAAGTAGATTTTTGCTTATTTTTGGTTTCTCTACCATTTTAATATAAAATAAATATGTTGTGTAAGGATGGCTCCGTAAATCTAATATAAATACGCATTTCCACTCCCAAGCCAGAGAAAAATAACTTCGACTTAACATTTTCTACTTTTTAACTTTATGCCCGCCATTTTTCTTGATTTAAGCTTTGAAGTTATAGAAGTGTTTTTGTTTGTAAAAACGACTGAAATATTTGAATATTTTTAAAATACTTGCTTTATTCTTACATATTAAATATAGCTAAATACTCCCAAAGTATAATCTTTAATTTTTGACATTTTTTTCTACTTTAAATTTTTACTCTAATGAGTTATGATTTCAATTACTTTAAGTTTATAATGTTTTAATTTATTAATAATTGTATTATTTTCTGGTTAAAATTTTATTTTTTTAAATTTGTTTTATCTTTATTCTTCTAATTATTTTTATTTCCTATATATTCTATTCCATACATACATATATATATATATATATATATATATATATATATGCGAGCTTGTGTGTGTGTGTATGTATGTATAACGTTGTTACAGAAGAAATATTCATACCCAAACGCCAGAGACTGACATATGTGTTGCGTGAAGCATTTACTTTCGAATGCAGTGAATCTAGTCTATAAACAAATCCACATATTCGAAGCCTTCGTTCTCATTAAAGTTTTGTTTTTGTTGCTGGAAAAGCAATATCTGAGCGACAAATTGTTAAATTGCAAATGAAAATTTGTAAAACCACTTATGAAACATAAAATTTACTAAAAGAAGTATATGAGAGACCAATGTATATATGATGCTCGTGCTTTTGAGAGATTTAAATGTACTCAAGATAGCCGAGAAGACTGTGAACATATTTTACGCCTGGATCACACTCTCACATCAATAACGAATGGCAATATCAAAAATTTCTGTATTTTGTTTTGATCTGACCGTCGGTGAGAATTCGTGTGGTTGCTGTGAATTTAGGAATCTAAGAAGAATCCAAAAGGTAAATTATTTCACCGTTATAATGAGATGTTTAATTCCACATTGTCCATCAAGAAGTTTCTAGCCAAATACACCATCCCAGAGAATTAATTTGCAAGGTCTTAAGCCATGTAATTTCCATCTGTTTCCTAAGGTGAAATATGCTTTAAAAGGAAAACGATTGGAGTCTTTGAAGTTGGAAAAAAGAAAGTGGAACGCATCCTGATGGAGCTAAATGGAGAAAACTTGTAGCACTTTGCCGAAAAAATGAAAATTCCCACTGAATGTTGTAGGAAATTAAGAGAGCTGCGTATTGAAGGTGAGGCGATAAAAGGTAAATATGTATGGTGTGAAAACAATATTCCTTATAGCATAGTATAAATATATACATATATATATATACCCTCACTGCCATAAAAATTTGCGTTGTCTTTCAGCCCGGTTTTTTGCGGTAGAAGGGACTGACGCAGAGGGCCGTGACCGTTGTGCCTATGTATGGATTCAGGACAATGAGAAATTGGCGCTAAGCGTGCGTGTTGTATCATGTGACGGTCTTCTCAACTATTGGTCTGTGGAAGGTGTCCTGAGCCTGTAACAGACCTCTCTCTCACCCATTGGTCCCAACACCACCTCACAGCAAAGTCAGAACAGGCTGAGTAGCGAGCTGCTGGCTGAAACGACCAACCGGTTTCCAATTTCCCTATGATTTGTTTCCTCTCGAACCCTGACATCTGCTCATATTATCTTCGATGGTGGCGTAATGACATCTCAAGTTGAAAAGCAACCCTCTGCAATATATTAAATACACGCAAACGAGTTCATCTTACCTATTTTATAATCCAAACAGGACGAAATTCAACGCCCTCTGGTTTCGTTAGGCAATACGCAATTACACTGTGTTTCTAATTCTTTACATATTTGTCTAACATACCTCCATGCCGCATTTCGTAACAATCCCACTCTTGCATCTTGGTGCTCAAATTTTGTGGCAATGAGTATGTATGCTCTACTCTTTAATATTGATAGTATTGACATTGGTAGTAGTATTATTAAATGACGTGACCATGTGTGTAATATTTATTGTAGTATTATTGTGTGTGTATTTTATGTGTGCGTGTGCATATATATGTATATATAATAATGCTAACAAAAATACGAAAGAAACTTTCATATGGACTGTTAATAAAAGTACAAATTTACAGCAAATATAATGAATGATATGAAGTTCCTATGCTTCGCTTCCTCATTGCTATTTAAACTAATTATTAGGCTACTGCTGATACCTAGATTTAAATCCATCTCAGTTAAATTCAAAAAATTAAATTATTTTAATTAAGTAAATGAACAAGATATCTAATTTTCAAATCTTCGATGTTTTCTTAATCATATCCGTTTAATGGATGAATTTTTAAATCAAAATCAGCGCAGAAAATAAAAGGTACAGCTACATTAAATCATATTCTGATGTATTTCACAAAATATAATATACACATTTTTCTATACCGAATTTCGAGAAAATTTCAAACTTGAATGACAATAAATGAAAAATGTAAGATTGATGAGAGAGAAAAAGCACATATTTCTTAATCAAAATTAAGTTTACAAAACTGGGTTTAAACTTATGAACTGTGAAATATTGGATGTGATATTTGATATATCTTAGACAAACAAATTGATTTCTTGAATCAGCATTCACATTTCGAAAAATAGGCTATTTATCAAAATATCTGAAATTGGACAAAAAGCTATCATACGTTTACAATGGGCAATTTATTGAATTTGAGACGTAAATAACAACGGTTTTGACATTTCTAAGAATTGATTATGTGTTAATTTTGTTTACTAGCGTATTTTCATAGCTGTTTAAGAAAATAATTCTTTTTTGTTTCATATATTTCATATATTTTATGTTTTGATTCATTTCGACTTTTTAAGATAAAAGTATGGTTAGAAAAAAATCAATTTTTGTAGAAAATATTTCCTGATAAAAATTCTGTTTTAAATATTATTTTTACGTTTATTTAAAAAAAAATTGACGTTAAACTGGATTAAAATTATTTATGCAAGTGTACATTTATATTTTGGAATTAATTTTAAATGAAGTCTATATATGTGTATAACATTTTAAGAAAACTTACAATGAATACCGTTTTTATGAGAAAATAATAATTACAATATGTATTCTTAATAGAGCGAAGCTATTTTCAATGTGTTTAAAAAGTTGCATTTAAGTACGTCAATTGAATATTTGCTCACATATTTTAATCTTTATTAACAAATCATTTATTCTTTGAAGTTAAAAATAAGTTAGTATATAAATTAATTTTTTAAAACTTATTGAAACTTCATATGATCTTCACAATATTTTTTTAATTAGTTATTTTGCAGGTAACATTTAGGTTGTCATATTCAAGTTTACTTGAAATGTTGAAACACATAGCCTTGATGTGTTAATATAAGCTCTGTATACTTATATAAAGCAGAAAGTAATTTATTCAAGAAGTAAGAAGATTTGCAATAGAAGATAAAGTGGTTACGAAGGAAAGGGAGATAAATAATAAATATTTTGTGGATGCTTTCCTAAGGAAGGAAGAAATAAATCTACCATCGTGCTTACATTGGTTATTTGACTCTTAATTAAGAGATAGATAGTTTTATATTATATATTACAAAACAAATGTCCTTTTATTGCAAAATTTCACAGCATTAATTAAATTAATTTTCTTAAAAAATATTGCAGTTTTTTTGTATAAATAAAATTAGATAAATCGCAAAATCTGTGACTTTAATGAAATGTCAATGTTTTTACGAAATTACGAGTATTATACATTTTAGAATTTAAATTCAGAACAGTAAACACTCACTTTTAGTGTAACAGTTTTTATTTTTATACTACATTACAATGTTATACAGTATAATGTTATAATCACATCATTTTACAGTTTCAGTTGCCAAGAGTGTAATAATTTTTTTAAAATCAGTTGAATTTTGTATTTAATTAATCTTAAAGTAATATACACATCTATTTTATGAGTTTTATGCACATCATTTGAAAATAAAGAGCAAAGAAAATTTTTAAATATGTCTTACTCTATAATTTAAGTGTGAGCAGAAACTTTTCAAATATATATAAATTTTATTAGAACTTATTTTTCGGGTAAATATCTGACATAGATACATTTAATATATGTCAATGAATTTATTTTACAAACAAAAAATATATTTACATTCAGTTACTGTTAAATTTAAATAGTATAGATCTTTCATAAATTGTGAAACAACATAATTATCCTATTTTGCCAATGTAAAGTAGAACTTTTAAATTAATCAACTAATAAGGATAATATATTTCGTCAGAATAGTAACTATTTCTTTAAAACTGATATTAGAAAATGTTAAATATAAGTCTATGCACTTATAACATTAAGTTAAAACTTAAAAAAAAATTAATTAAAACCCGTAATATATATATATATATTATATATATTTGGTCTGATTTTTGCCGAGTCCAGGTTTTCAGATTGTATGTTCATGTTTGCTTTTCATGAATAATGTTCATGAAAAGCAAAGTTAGCCTCATTGGCCAGAAATGCTTCGACAAAGAATTTTTGAGGTGCGAAAGTCGTCTTGATTACGAATACTTTTAACTGAAAGTAAACAATTTTCGATACACTGAGCATCTCTTTTCATTTCTAACGACTTATTGAACGGATATCGTATAGCTATATTTATATATATATATATATATAAATCGTGTTCAACAACAAATTTCATTCTGAAGCAGAAAACAGCAATTTAAATTAACTATTTTTCTTCTATATATATATGTGTACTCTGCTAGAATTATATTTGATTGTTAAGTTTCAGATTATGTAATTTTTCTTTAATACATTTTTTTTATTATTTGCACAATATCCTCTCTCTCTCCCTGTATATATATATATATATATACATACATATATATATATATATAAGTTGTATTATACATATTCATTATTTAAATGTACCAATTTTCAATTTTTATGTCTTTAGTATTCTTTTAGATACGTAATATGTTTCATAATGGTTTGCTGTACATTTTTTTTCTCTTTTTCTTTCGTTCTAAGTTGCTAGAAATTAAAATATTTGAATTTTTCTTACACTTTTTCTATAATATATATATATATATATATATATATATATGTATAATTATTTTACAATATTTTTGCAATTTAAAATTTTGCTTTCTTTTTATTTCTTCAATCCATACCAATCATATATATATATATATATATATATATATATATATATCGAGAAACCTTGAAACCAATACAACTTTCTAGAGCTTTTTTCACTTTAATTAAATGATACGAAGCATGCTGGAAGTTTTCTGACCTTACAGTGATATGAGACACATCTTCCTTTAAATTTATTTTTATTTTTCTAAATACTCTCTTGGTAAGCCTGCAAACTTATTCTACTGTTGCTTCTATCTTTTTAATCCGCCAAATAATAAGCGGCACTATTTATGCAAAATAAATGCTTGAGGTAGAGATGATCTCCTCACTTGATGAAATTATTTGTATTCCTTGCGCAATTCTCAAATTTGAGAACAAAGCAAAATGTCACTGGGTGCTAGATCTGGTGTGTAAGGAAGGTGTTAAGCAATTCAAACCAAAATTCATGGATTTTTTCCATGACAATCGTTGAGGTGTAAGATGGTGCATAGTGTTGGTGAAATGTTTTTATTCTGCAAATGGGTCTGATTTGAAGCAATTTCTGCCTAATGTCAAGCAATGACATGTAGAATGCTTCTGTAATTGTGTTTCTTGTTCGGAAATAATTGATTAAAATGACTTCATGACTATTGCAAAAAACAGTGACCATTAATTTCCGAGTCGGAAAAAAAAACAGTTTTTACTTAGTTTAGAATCAATTCCCTCTTCGAATTCGACAGTTTTGTCTATACTTTTGTTTCATGCCTATAGTAATGTACATAAATATTATCTACAGTAATTAATCAGACTCTAATTTATTGCGCCTAAACTGCGCTAATAGAGCGATGGAAGTGTTCATTCGAACACATTTTTTGTTCTAACGTGAGCAAGCGTGGTACCCGAGGATGTCTAATGTCTAATTCTTGATGCAATATGTGAGAAACACGTTCTTTGGACATATTCATAGCATCTGCTATCTCTCCAGCACTTGTATTTGACGGTCATCTAGTACCATTTGGTGAACTTAAGCGATGTTATCGTAAGTGGTTGCAGTTTTTGAACATCATCTCCCAAGCTGGCAAGACCACGTTTAGGTTCCTCTCAAGGTATATCGCGAGTGGTAAATGATGGCTTAGAGTCCTCAAACACAGTGTTCAACTCATTTTTGATTTGTGTAGGCGTATTATCTTAGAAAAACAAATATTTAATAGCAGGTGGATGCTCGATGATTTTCAATTTTCAGAAAAACACTCGCTTTGACTAGTTCAAACGATTGTGAAACAACAACTTATTGGATGAATTTTGGTGAGTATCAGTCAAAGAGGCGAGACCACATTCCTTAACTCTTATTGACGATGATAAAGGTAAATTGTCAAACCATAGAATATTTTAACAATTCAAAAAAAATTCTTCCTTATGATTTCTCCTTAATCGTTTCTTAACTATTTACTATATAATTAAATCATTTTTTTTTAAATTTTGGAATCAAAAGGAAACCTTCATTTTCTTGAGAATATCTTAAATTGTCCTCACTTCTACGAGAAACTTCCGCATAATTTAAAATACATATAACAGATATAAGTTATAACGGAATAAAGAAAGGGAATAAAGCAATATCATATTAATTTAGATTATTTTTATATATCCGAAAGGCACAATTCTTTTGTTTCCCTCTCCACAAAAATAAATCATAAGAAAATAATAATTTTGTTTTTAGTGTCACTCTTGTTTGTGCTAAGGAAATACTTCGCAGAGATTCGAGAATTTCTTCGAGATCATTTTTCATTGTTATTTTTTGATCCTTTGAGAAAATATATAGCTTTTAGAGCGTATTTCTACTGATTTATTAACATCCTAAAGCACATTTAGTAATAAGATATTACTATACTCTTATGTATTAAGTCCTTAACATGCTTATGTGTTCTGATATTATCTATCAAAATAATTTGTTTTGATGCAAATGATAATGAAAAAGTATTATAAATGTATTTGAATTACATTATAATAATGGTTATTTTTATTTTAATTAATAATAAACTAAAATTATTTACTTTCCGAAGCATTTATTTTTTCATTTTTATCATCAAAAATGAAGTAAACATTAGCCCACAAGAATTTTGTGTGAACTTTGGACTTAAGAATTTCGAAGAATGCTTAATTTTAATTGCTTAAAATTTACTTATTTACAGTTTCTTTCATTAGTAATGCGATATTTGAATATCATAAGTAGAAACTTATTATTAAAATACTTTTTCTCCAGAGCATACTCAATGAAATTGAACTTATAATTAATTTTACATAATTTATTATTGAAAGAATTTCTTTAATCAAATTGTTCAGTTGCAAACTGCATTATTAATAAAACTTTTCTTTTCGTTTTTAAAGAAGCACCAATAAAACATTTATTTCAAAACTGTCAAAATTTTGATCAAAACCTAAAGAAATGTATTTTGTGATATTAACAATGTAGTAAAAGGTAATTTACAACATTTTACTTTTATGAATAACTACATAATTTATTACTAAAAACTCTTTGCATCACATTAAATAATGAACCACATTCTACAAAAACAGTTTGATCAGATCAAGTTAATATTATTTTCTCATTCTTTGAAATTGAAAACCTTAAAGCAATTATTGCAAGTTAAGTTTTTTACTTATAAGGATTTACTTATTGTTAAAAAAATCACTTAAAATTTCCTTTAATCTAAAAATAATTCATATTAATTTATATTCAACATGATTTTTTAAATAATTAAAAAGTTTCTGTTAGAAATCAAAAATGTTGATTTTGTAATAAATCAAGAAATTAGAGGATGTCAAAATTCAAAAGGTAATAGTATTAAAAACCAAAATGTATCTTTTAAAAGGTTTACATTTAATCTTGTCCTTTTAGAGCATTTTAATGAGAAAAAAATTGCAATATATAATAATCTATACAATATATAGTACAAACATTGTGCCTAAGTTATAAATGTCTTTAATTTAAATCGGGCCAGCTGGTCGCATGTGGCCGATTGAACGTTAACCTGTTGCCCTAGAAGCTGGTTATCTGAACAAAAAGTTAAACTTAAATTGTACATAAAAATACTAGAGAACATTCTTTCACGAGCCACTTGTATCATCTGCCATTATATAGGGAGTATTTCTGTACATTGAACCAAAAATCATTACAATTTGTCTTCTATATTCTTGATCAGAAGCAATTACAAAAATAAGCTCATTTTAAAAGGAACGTAGGCCGTCTTGCATGAGTGAGTGGTACATAATTTATACCTAACCAGCAAACTTACTGGAGAGCACGGGTGCGCATTATTAGTTCGGTGGGGGGGGAGGAGAATGTGACAAGTGTATCATGTGAAAAATCAGTAGTATGTCTGTTATCAAGATGCCTAATATATATTTGATTCAGAAGTGTATGGACTGCTCTGTGGCTTGTCGTCGACAATAATTTATCGCCAGCATTTTGTTGTAACTGAAGGACATTTTTTTTTAAAATAATATATTTCATTTAAATATATTTAATTCAGTAAAATATAATTTGTATTAATGTATCGCTGAATGTTCTTGATCTGGTTTTTTTATTTGCGGAGGATTAATCAATTCCCGTGACTCCAGAGATAATAGAAATTGCAGCTTTTAACAAGAATTTTTGAATTGGCGTTAAAAGAGCCTACATTAAAAAAGATAATATATCGAATTCATCACACACTCACACACATATATATATATATATGTATATATAATACGATTAACAGAAATAAAATGCTTTTACAAAGTGGCCAGCAAAATATTTTGGATCGAACAGGCTTGATTTAGTCAATCTGATTAAAAACATTTTTGCAAACAAATAGTTAAGAACCTGTGACAGTGTTCCCCTGCAACATTATTCTCATAAAAATAGATATTTACATAGATTACGTCAGACACCACGGTACGCTAAAGCAATGATTTCCAACTTTGGCAACGAATTTGCTGACTATTTTCGTTTAGTTACATAATTATTTTGGAAACTAAGTAAAGGTTCTAAAAATCATGCAAATCTTATTGAAATCACGATTATGAAAAAAGTAATGGATTATTCCTGAATTCTTCTTGTGACATCCCAAGTGTCAAAAACTGCTATAAATACGAAGCCTGATGAAATATGCCACGGACACTTTCATTAATTTAAGGAGAGTATTTGCTGAGAAGCAGCCTTTATCTGCTTGGACTGCCGGATGCTGTCGGAGTCTGCCTTTGAGGTGCAGAAAATTACTTTGGAGATTTACCTGAACTAGTAAACTGATGAGATAAACATTATTTAAGATACCATTACTATAATTCTGTTTCTATTCATATTATATTAATGATTTGTACAAGTGCTATATTTGTCCCTATTGCATTGTTAATCTGCACATTATGTTACATGTGTTTCATCTTCTCCGGAGTATTTATGAATCAAGTGTTATACTCCTTTATTCTCCTCGTTGGACTGTTTTCACCGTATACCCACTGGATAAAATTTTTGTAACAAAATATATTTCAATCTCAAAATCAGTTTCAACAAATTTTATTTCAAAGAAATTAATATCTTAAAATTAAGAATTTTATCCAAAAGTTTTAATTGTTACAGAAATGTAAAAGCTTTTTAAAAATATACAAATTAAATAAGACATTACTTTTCTTATAAGGGTTATTCAAAGTTCATAAATAGTATTTACTTGAGTCTTTATATACAAATTTTTAGAAAACTAAAATTAGAATGAAGCATTTTTCCCCTCTTGTTTGTAATATATTAACATTACTTTAAATTCCTACTTTCTTAATGAATATCTCATTAAAGTGAAAAATATTGGCAATGACATTAAGTAAAAGTAATTAAAATGTAATTCAAACTCTTTAATTTATTTTTTATGGATCATTATGTTAAAGTATTCAATACCATAATATTTTCATCATAAATTTTGCTACTAGAAAGGGTATTTCTTCAAATTGCAAGGATGTTTTCTTTTTTATCAGAGACGTTTAGATTTAATCTGGAACTAAGTCTTCAATTAATTAACTTTCTTCGCAGATTTAATTACTGCAATTCAAACTGTCCGACTTTACGATCGTATTAAGTAAAAAAAAATATGTTATTTTCCATAAACTAAATTATGCAAAATATCGCATTTGCGTTAAATGAAACGAAAGAAACTTATGTTTAACGATGAAATGTTCCGTTAATTGCGTATGGTAATTTAGTAAGTTAACAAGTTATTTCTTTTCTGTAAAGCCTCTTGCAATTTACCATCGAACAAATAATGCATTTTTGGTCATAGACGTTCACCAAAAACTCTGTATCTTGTGTTATATAGTTTTTGAGTCTTCCAAAATATTTGTATCTTATAATTTTATATTGTGATTGCATAACGGAATTTTACACAATTTATTTAAACGAAAGTATGCTAACTATGACGATACTTTCTTCACAAATAATTTCTGAAAAGTATATATTAATTACAGCTCATCATCATTTACTTAAAAATCAAATTACTTCTATTATTGGAATTTGTATTCATTTTTATATTATTTTGAATAAATAATTTTGCAGATATGCAGAGCTAATATTTTTAAGATACTATAAATGTCCTATATATTTTAAATTGCAAATGTGCATGAATACCTGAATAAAAATATTTTCAGAAGTTTTGAATGGTTAAAAAAGCATAATTTCAAATTTCCATTAAATGACGTAATGAGTTGCATAAATATAAATAATCAACTATAATGTTTAAGAAGCTAATGATGCAATTAGATATCAACGATTACATAACTGCACACAATCAATTTGATTGATTGATTGTTTTTAATAACGTCGTACTAAAATCACCACGGGGACTAATGGCGACAGACCTCGTAATTTTGTACCTGTACCAAGTAACGAGGACGACACCTAAGCTGGCAACTCCGTCTCCTAACTTCCCCACTATACTACGGGAAAACTTTGCATCTAAAAATTTAATGTGTATCAGCACCGGCTACATGGTCGATCTTTAGTGGCATCAAGACTTGAACCAAGAATTCGATAAAATCTGCCGGACATGTGTCCTCGACCATGACCACTAGGCTACCACAGCCCGAAATCAATTAGAAAATTACTACATCGTAAAGGCTTGAATTTCACTTATAGAAAACGGTTGATTATATCATTCAGATATTTTACTTTACGATCTCAAAGTAACAAATAGTATAATAAAAAAAAATTCTCTAATTTAATTTTCTTCATTTTATCTCGGGCAATTTTTGAGCATTTTAGAATAATATTTGAACTCTGATCCCAAGAGAGTCTCGCAGGGCGTGTAGGGTGCTATTTTCTCTCTAGCTTTCACATTTCCTTAAGAGATATAATTGTATATGTTCTGTATGCTTTATTTTTTTATATGTTATTATTATGTGTATATATTCTGATACTTTACATTTGAAATTGGTAACAGATTCTTCAGGAAGAAATTGAATTAGTTGTTTAGATAAAAATTTTATTTTCATATGTGGATGCCTGAAAATATTAGTATTACAAGTTATGTCAAAAAGAGTTGCATTGTTCTTCCTTTTTAACAGAATTTTAAGAAAAATCGTATCACTAAAAATTAATTAGCCCCTTTTAAATCACTTCTGTTATTTATTCCTTGACCATTAAAAATCAATGAATTATTTGGGTGTATCCTTATTGCAAACATACTGAAAGTCCATAAGTTCTCCCCGAATATCAGTCTTTGTTCCCTCAAATCTATGTATACCCTTGTAAGTGCGACACCGCTAAAATATTTCTATCGACCTGTCGACGGTACGGATACTCTCTTGTCATCAGCACTTGGCGACTGTCTTTTCCTTCTCTCCTGGGAGGCTGCAGTCGGAACTTATTAAATAACAATATCCGGACGAGTTGGGAGGTCACTCAGGATCAGGAAGAGGTGGACTTTTGAGATAGGATTTCTCTCCGGGGATGAATTGGGTTAATATTTGGACAGACCAAGAAAATTAATTGAGATATACGATTACAATACATCTCTTCGGTGTTGTATGAAATCTGAAATTTATATCTTTTATGTTTAGTATTATATGAATATTGAAAAACACTTTTAAGAGAAAATCGAAAGCTTAAGAAAAATAATAAAATAAAATTTATTATTTGTTCTTCTGAGATATAGAGCTATACTTATTTTTTGTTATATAATGCTGTGGAAATGAAAGCAAGAAATAACGCTTTTATTTCTGCCGTTTTAAATGAATGCATTCAGTTTCTAAGTCTGTCTATGAAGTCTAAATTACTTTTATTCTGCTTAAATATATTATAATAGAAAATATTAACTTTTAATTTTAATAGCATTTGTTCACTGATTTTTTGATAGGTATTTCGGTACTTATTTACATAGAGAAATAATTGTATACACGCGACAAATAATAGTAATAATAATAACAATTATGATAGTGATTTTAGATTTACTTAACTTATTGGAAGGAATTTAACTGTAATAAAAAATAATATGAAAAGCAAATAATGAAATGACTTCATGAACTTAAATGAAATAGTACAAATATAAAGTAATGAATGAAAATTAATTGATGTATAAGTCATGATGAAAACCACTAAAAACATAAATGATACCTGATTTTCAATATTATTTAATTAAAATAAAATATCATTTAAAAGATATTCATTATTAAGATTTTATATGCTTATAACATTATAAAATAGCATCATATTCAATAATTTCAAACCTTAAAAAAAAACCAATTCTTTTAATTTTAAAGGAATTCAAGCACTTTACTAAAAATATGACTTAATAAAGATTTAAATTTCGGAAATATTACTATCCATATTTAAAAATTATTATTTTGTATCAACAATAAGATATTACAGTTAAGAAATAAAAACAGTTCAAATAAATTTAATGTTATGCTCTTGTAAAATAACGCAAGAGTTAATTGCCTCAAAAACATTTTACAGATTTTTATACAAAAAAAGTAAGTAATAGAACAAAGAAAACGTGTTCTATAAATAGATAAAGAAGTAAAATAAAAATATGTTCTCCAAATAGCTCAGTTAATGAATAAAAATAGTGTCAGAATAAAAATATCTATGTAACTTAAATTCATAAAAATGTACACTGTTTTACATTTTTTTAATGTTTATCATTATTTAAAAATACCATGAATTCATTTCCAGTTTGCTACATTAGTTACATTTAATCAATGTAATTAAATTACAAAGTGCTTTTGAGAAAAGTCATAAGTAATTCAGTTACAGAAGTAAAAATATATGGGAAATATTTTATATTTTTAAATTTTTTATGTGAAACTAAGAATGTGTTAGTGATCATCCATTCCATTAAATAAAAAAAATTATTTTTACCTTACCGGAGAGAGTTGTAATAGTTTTTGAAAAAAACTTAGATTTCTTAATGTATTTAGGATTTCTCGATTATAAGTGCTACTTTATATAGCACAGCCATTCATTCATAATATGCTTACAAAATACATTCTATAATTATGTTTATTTTATCACTGTAATAGTTTTATAAACTAGTTGCAGTTACAATTTACCTCAGGTTTAAGGTAAGTTGTAACATATATGAAGTACATGGTAATTATAAAAAAGACCATATTGAATTATTTTCATTATTATTTCATTAATTAATGTACAAAAGACTTATGGGAATTTCTATTACATGGCATAGTCGTAAATGGCTTATAGTTATTTAAAGGTAAAATTATTTAGCTAAACAACATAAAAAATCAATCTCTTTTTACATTGTTGTTTACATGAACTAATGATATATTGTTTCATTTCATAAGTTAAACGTGTATTTATATCTTACAAATTAAGCATTGCGCCTATTTTCTTTCCTCCGAATTGTAGGCATCTCTGCCAGCTTAAGCAAATTTACTTTTGAAACCTTTATTTTTATACTTTCGATTATTTTAATAAAAAAAATATCTAATTTTTTCCTGATATTTTTCCTTCTCTAGTTTTCTCATCAAATACATCTTCATTTTATTTTATCAATGCATTTTGAATATGTTTGTTAGGATGACAGGTTTTCTTTTCAATGGCTTCTGTTAAACTTTTCCCGAAAGGAAATCTTAGGTAGAGGTCTCATCTTTGAGGTTGAATTTTTCTAATTTGGGTACCTGATGATCTTTTTATCAATTTAGTAGATGTTTCATCAGTAATCCAAGTTATAATCTCATTATCGATTATATTTTATTCCGGCAGTGGTTATAGTAGTTCAGGATTCTCAAGACAAACTGACAACTCATGATTAATTTGTTTTAAACTTATTTCCCTTTTATTCTCAACCTCGAAATTTTTGTTGACCGAAGATAATGTTTGGCATCATAATTTATTACAAAGATAAAATTTTGGAAAATGTCAACATTAAAAGGCCAAAAACACACTTGTTTTGAATCCAATGCTAATGCTGACAAGGTTTAATTAAATTAAATACTTATATATCTTAAATGAAATGTTATTACTGGTGCCATAAAATGAAAATATAATACATATTTATACTTTAATATATTTTCATCTGCGTCTTATTCGTTTCAACTTTCGGTTGTTGCGTATGCCTAATGGGGACATTTCAATTTTTTCCTTAAAAAGGATCATCTACCAATTTTTAGAATGGGCTCATCAAAACTTATAATTCCTCATAATTTTTATTCATTAATGAAAAAATAAATTATTTACTTAATCTTATATATTTCTTAAGGCATATATTGCTCCAATATGTTTTGAGTAGATTTCAAATAAGAATGAAATTCTCTATACCATTTCTGAAATTAATTCCAGAAATTAATGTAAATTTACGAAATGTGCTTTGAATTGCATTTCTTCACTCATCCATAACTTATTCATTAGAGAAAATAAGTTTTCTAATGCTACATTAGTTCCTTTTTTGAAATTTTTACAGTGGGTTATTCTCTTTCCGAAAAGGGCACATTTTGGTATTCCAAAACTAAGCTTGGAGACAATGGGATAGCCTAACTAAACACGGAATGTATAGTCATATTATATATACAACATCTGAATTGGTACATAATTTCCCAGTTAATCAGGAGTGGCCATGTATGTTGCGACTTATTACAACTTGCCAAATCGTATGGTTTTGGATATTCTTATTAATTTATAAAATTGTATTGCGATTATTTTAAAAAATAAATATATATAATCATTTTAAAACTTAATACATAGTTACAATATGTAAGTAAAAATATTTTCAAAAAAAAAATGTTTAACTTACATTTTAAATCAGAAGTTACAAACTATATGTTTTTATTCATTACACATACACATAACATCTATCTGCCCATTTTCGCAGTGCATTGACTATTTTTGTATTATACAGCTCATTAAAAATCACTAAATTAATTTTAGCAAAAATTCTCTACAAAAATTTTTAAGATCTTAGCTTAAAGTGTGTGCGATTTCTTACCTCTGGGGCAATTATCTCTTAGCTCCTCTACTTAAAATTAATGTAACTTACGTATTTTCCCCCATAAAAATAACATATAATGTATCTGGCTTTGAAAAATAAATGCTTTTCTTGATAATTTATTTAAGTCTATAAAGATATAATCAGAAAATAATTTTACTACTACTTTTTTATTACATTACTCGCATTTACATATTTTACAACTAAGAGATTACTAATCATAATTGATGCATGAAAACAAAACTCTGCATCTGGTTCTATTTAATTCTTTATTCTAAAGTAAGAATGCTTCAAAATTAACTCTAAGACGTTTCCAGGATCATTAAAGAATATATTAGTTGTAAAGCCAAATTTTAATTAGCAATACAATTTGCCATTCGCTGCATTATTTCTAGTTTAAGAGTGAATAATAAGCAAAACGCCTTAAATTACTAGCAAATGACTATTGAGATTTACCAATTTGGTTTCTTTGCTGAAAAAGGCCAGTGCATCTTCAACTTTACGCTAAACTTAATTTTATCTCAAATATTTTACTTGTATAATATTTTAGTAAATTTAAATGTAACACACAGCATTATTTTTCTCTAAAAAAGATTAAAACATCCTCTTTTAATGAGTTTAGTAAAAATGTAATACACATAATTAATGCATATGATTATAATAATTATACGTTTTCTTACGTCTTCTAAAACATTTCCATTTAAAAGTAAAAATAAAATATTTTATTGCATGTATAATTCTGCTACTGATTATTTTAAAGATATATTTTCTAATAAACAGTAAGAGCGCAAAATTGAGTACACGGAATATACAAAAATTTCACAAGAAAAATACATTATTTCAATCAAACTGGTAATAACAATTAAAATTATTTTGTAAAAACGGTACACAGTAAAGATATTTATGGAGTAGAGGACTAAATTTCTTATCATAAATATGATTACAAATATAAAACAATATTTAAAATTGTTATTTGGTGAAATAAATAATGTAAATCGAAAATGCATTAATTTCTTTATATGAAATGTAACATAAAATGTCCAGCACTTAATGCAAAATAGTTTTAAAACTAAATAATTTAACAAGGTTTCTTGTTCCACAAGCAAATGCGAGAAAAATTATTGTACTTAAAATCTTTAAAATATCTGATCATATTAAGATTTAAAAAACATTTTGAAAAATAAAGGATCATCTCTCACAATATTTTATTAACTATGTTGTCCAGACTCCCATTTTCCTTATCGGTGGATGATTTTAGAGTAACGGTTAAATAACAATTAATTTACAGATGATTTTAAACACTAACACAATGATAGAAAGTTTCAAGTCGTATATTTATTAAATTGATTTTCATGGCTACGTATTGTTGAAACAGAAAAAATATAAACAGTTAATTTCGTTTAATATTTCAGTTTGCTCAAAAATCATAGTTAATTAAACATTAATTATTAATTAATCATCATTATTCATTTGTGATTCCTTCGTTATTGAAGAAAAGTAAAGTGAGAGCTCTCTGGGCCTTTTCATTTTTTTACAATTCTTTAATACATAGAAGTTAAAAACTGTGACGAGAGTAAATGTAGTTTTAAGCAATTTTTTTCTAAGATACAAAATGCAATTAAAATTCATTCCTAGATCACAAATCATTTGTCAAAACGTTTAAGTTATGCTTTCAAACATATAACTGAAAGTTACAATTATGCTAGCTCATGGATTAAATAATTACTAGAAGGCTATCCGTAGTGTATAAAGCTATTTTTAATAATAAATAAAAATAATAAATCCCAAAGCATTTGTAATATGATCGTTTTTATTATTAAACATAAAAAAAGTTTTTTTATATTAGACATTGAAGAAAAACGGTACATTCTGAACGATTATAATACGAGTCATAATACAAGTAAATTTTATAGCATTTAAAAAGTGAAAGGAAATATCTATGTAATAATTAGAATCTGTCCACATTTTGAATAATTACGTAGAAAACTTTCAGACAAAAAGCAATTATAATAGAGTACATTTTTCTTAAAATTTCTTAAAATGTCTTAGATGGATTGTAATTTTGAAATAACTTCCAATAGACCACGAGTAACATATCTGGAAATTTTAAGGAAGTTTTATTGATTTCAAACACATCTAAGCTGAATTTATATTCTGCCTTTTTAAGATTTATCAATGCTGTTAACTAATATCTATACACTTTTGGTTTATGAAAGATACAATTCTCTATTTTTATTATTTCACAAGAATATATATTAAATAATAGGAAATACTCAGTTATTAATTATGAACTTGAGATGTTAACCAATCAATCGTAAAGACAATTACTTAATTTCGCTTAAAATACAATTTCGCTTCTCTCTTCAATTACAATTTGAAAATATCAATTTATAATATATATTGATCGATATCATTTTATATGATTTATATTCAAATATTAAAAGGATACATTTTAGACAAAACTAAGTATTAGTATTTTAACTTTGTAAAAGTAAATTAGTATTTTATTCCGAAAAAAATGTATTCTGATTTGAAAGTATATTTCAGTCTCAATTTTTAAAATAATTTATTGCATAACCTAAAATGTTTTGGAAAAAAAAAACATTAAAAGAAACCACGCAAATTTACTTTCTTGAAAGTCTTGAATGTAAAGACGCCATCAAATACAGCTGTATAAAAATTTACAAATAAAATGTGTAACAAACGTGAAAAGAAACCGTAAATTCATATAATATGTTACATTTATTTCATTTCTTTTTTAATGCGTTTTAATGTAACACTTATGAGAGGAAATGAGCTCTCGCTTAACATTACCCTTCCTTATGTAAATATTTTTGTATTTCCTATAAGCTCAGCTCTCTCTCCTTGTATCTCTATCTCTCTGTGTTTCTCTCGTTGTTCTTATAAATAAAGTAGTATCTTCAATAAATAAATAGAATTAGAAAGGAATTAATGTTAATAATTTATTGAATTTCTATTTAAATATTTTCTTGAAAATTTTGTTCATGGCAGTTATGTTCTAATGACACATCGAAAAGATATGTGTCATGGAATGGAATAAAGAAACTCAAATGTTATTCGTAATACTGATACGTTGTTTTGTTCATTCTTAATATAAATAAGAACACTTAAAGGTAAATACGCTCAATGCATATAATCACTATTATCTACGTTATTTGATAAGAGAAAAATTTATTTTTCATTCAGTATACTTGTTTCTGAGTTTTTTCTCAAAGTATTGATAAGGAATCAATTTTACTTAAAGTATTATCAATATTACACAACTGATTACAATTAATATCATGCTATTTGATTTTACATCACCATCATTACATACTGATTATCTCGAATTATTCTACATATGTAAGTGACATTACTAATAATATGAAACGGATATTATTTCCGGATATAATTTTATAGATAATTGAGTTAAATGTAATATTTAGGCTACTATTCACTTAACTTTCTATATGTTGTTCTTGAAATGGAACTCGAAAACTTCGTCTTAAAAATGTGTTATATATTAAAAAATATATTCCAAACTCAATCAAATGCATTAATATTTGATTACAAAGTAAGAAACTACTTTTATATCTAAGATACATAGTAATGATAATACTGACATGTCATATCAAATTCAGTTATTAGAAAATTTATATATATATATATATATATATATGTGTGTGTGTGTGTGTGTGAGTGAGTGTGCTTGGGTTCTTGAAGAAATTCATTACGGTATAAATCACCTTTTCATACTAAAATAAAAAAAAACCATCATTGGTAAATAGAAGATTGTGAAGCTTAATTGAAAGATTTCCATGACTGAAAAATTAATTAAAAAAAGGCTTGTGTTGAGTTATATGAAAATGCAGCAAATTTAAATATCTGACTTCAATAGTAGAAAAATCGCAAATACATGTTTCATTTCTCTTTCACGGATATTATTCAAATATTCCAAAGGGATGTTTAATTTAATGTAACAGTGAACTGCTTCCTTCAATGATCCTGCTTCATTTTATGAGAATTTTCTTTTAGGTTCAGCTTTCAATTTATTTTGTAAAGCAAAGTAATCATTCTCCTGCAGAAAGAAACAATGAGTGACTCAATAAGGAGCAAGAATTATCTTACGAAAAATTGATTAGTTAAATTAAAAAATAAAAATGCCATTTAAATGTTTGTATCATTTACAATTTCTTAAATAACGTGTTTCAAAAGATTATTCAATAGCTTTCTATTGATCAGTTTAATTTTCCGCGATGGCCCGTATCAAAAGAAATGTCAAATAACCGGAAATTACATTTTCATGTTCCCTAGATTTTTGCTTATTTTCCCATTATTTCGTCATTTAAATTGGAAGCTAAATCAAGAGGATTCAACACACACAAAGTAGAATCTTGAAATGCCTTATTAGCATATTAAATAAGAATTTATTTTTGGCTATTTTTTAACTGAGATTATTTATATGCTGTTGGAAGCAGATTTCGCTTGATTGTATGTACTTTTGTCATTCACAGTAAAAGAAAGCTATAAATTATTATAATTAGAATTGAAATGCTTAATGATAATCTCTGAAGCTCAGGATTGATTGCAATGAATGGAATTTTTTTAAAATCACAATATATATTCTTCCACTAAAGTTCACACTTAAGTCTAAAAATCTCTATTACTTGTAATATTTTATAATTTTTTACGTTCTGCTTAGTGGTTGAGGAACTTTGTTAATATTTTTGATTATTAATCTGCATCCAGTTTTATTTTTTGAATAATTCTGTATTAAAACGAGATTTATTTTGCATAAGATTATTAGAGGTTTTCCGATATTTAATTTCTTTATGAAAATCTTTTTTACTTGAAAGTGTTTTCTTTTTTAACATAATATTTATGAACCAATCATTCTTACACTATATAAAAGTCATAATTTTCTGTCACGGTTTTAGAGCATTAACTTTTAGAAAGTACTGATTTATAAATTTTTCATAATTTACACCCTACAAAATTTTATTATTCATACTTAAATATCTTTATATGCTTAATCAGTATCTCTATAATTAGGTAATATAAGATGTTTTTAATGTCACTGTCTTCATCAAGCATTTTAGGTTTTTATCAATTTTTAAAATTAAGAAATACAATTTTAGAAAAATCTGCATAAATTTCCTTGAAGATAAATAATTTTTATATTTCAGTATACTTACAAATTAAAAATATTTTCTGCTTGAATGTCATGATCTTACTTAATTATTACATTTAAAATATTATAATATAAATGAAAATGAAACATTAATCATCATTGCAAAAAAAATTAAATTGATTGTTTAAATACTTTATAGAGATATGTACCTGGCATTAAAATTCTATTTCATACTTAGTTTACGTCAATTACATTTAATCAGTTAAGTAATTAATTTTATTAAAATAATGAAATATGAAAAATATTATATATAACAGCATCATCAAAATCTGGAACAATTTTTAATCTTTTTAATAAGAAATTAATCATGCGTAATTTATTTCTTTTTCATACTGCATTTACATTAGTATAATACGCATTTTAATCTTTGAACAAAGATGAAACTAATTTAAAATATACTATCTGAACTATGTTAAAAAATACTGTAGTGAATATATATAATGATATATCATTCATTTATTTTTCTTAATTTATAGGATATTTTCCCTTTCAGATAAAAGTGTCATATTAAAAATTACAAGCGTATGAGACTTTAGCATTAATACTAATAATAACATACATATTGTAAATACATATTGTAACATACATATTGTAATAATAACATAGTTATTGTAAATCTATTCTTAGATTGTAAGCCTATAATAATTTTGCTTTCATTTTCTTACAAAAACGTACAAAAATATACATTTGTATTTTACTTTCGAATAAAAACAAGTTTATAAACATTTTTATCAGTTAATTGGATCAAAATTTCATTTGGCCATCTAAAATTTTAAAAGATTTCTAAATAAATAAAAATGACTGTCTAAATTAAAGGTCTTCAATTGCAAAAAAGTTATTCCTTTTGCTTAATCTATTTTTAAATACAAAATTTTTATACAGCAAGTAGATAATATATGAAAAATAATATCTTAAAATGATTAACTTTGCACATTTTGTAACAAAAATATCTGTTGAAATTAATAAGAGGATATTTTTTGTATAGTTTTTTTTCTTTCTGACCTTCTTAATGTAAAATTAAAAACAAATTGGACTTTATTGGTCATTAGGGCAACTTGGCATTACTTATCAAGCATACAAATTCAAAAAAAGAATATAATATTCTTAAAACTGTAAATTAAAAACATGTAAAAATTGTTAAATTGATTTTTTAATGATATAAACATTAAAAACTCCTCCCCAAATAAATTGTAAGATTAAGCACAACAACTAATATAAACTCATTCCTATCTTTTATAACGAAAGATGAATTATACTTTAAAGTAGAAAGAAAATATGCATTAATTTACAGTTTAACCGTATAAATAAACAAATGATGTTCAAAAATGTATAAGAACAAGTAATTGAAAATTTTATTAGAAAGATACTAAAACGCTCTGAAAGTAAGCATTTCACCACTTAAAATTATAGTATTGGCGGAAATACAAAATAGTTATTTATAATTAAATTCTTCTGCACAGTTTCATTCAGAAGCATTACGTGACTTTTTATTAATAAATATTATTCTTATTTGTAGATATTCGTTATTTTACTACACATATATAATATATTGTTAAACATTTTATAATATGTTAAGTTACATATAAATTTATTCACCTCTGAAATATTGTAAAACGCCTGACCTCTAGACTTATTGATTGTTGTTCTAAATGACTAATCTTGCAGAAAATGATTTCCATTTAAATTTGAATGATAAACTGGCAATATTAGTGTATAATGGTGTAAATGATTCCGTGGTGTGAATGCATTTTCGGTATCAGAGAAATGCATAATGTGCCTTCATTTTTCGCTATGATTACATTATTGCAGGCTTTCTTGTGACGCAGTAATTTAGAAGGCATATTGCAAGTATTAAAATACTTAACAATACAATTATATAAAACCCCTTTACTTTATATTTTAATTATAATAAATTATGCGAAACAGCTTTTTGGCTTTAAAGATATACATTATTCAGGCAATGCAAATTTTACTAATGTTATATACATTGGTAACAATAATTAGAAAGTGACAAATCTTCATATTTTTGTTTTCTAGTCTCAAATGATAATAAAGTAAATGGATTAAAATATTTTTACACTTATAAATTATGTATGCCTGGTTAAAAGCTCTCTTGCTCTACTTTTAAAAGACAGTAAAAGAATAAAACAATATTAAGTTTTTTTCATTCTGCAATTATTCACTTACTACGTTTCTCTAATTTTATTTTTAAATACATTTCTAAATTCCATCGTGCTACTAAAACCAAAATTAGATTATTTAATCATTTTAAAGCAAACAATGTAAGTTATTGTTAGTCTTTTCTAAGTCATATTTATAAAAATTGAAACAAAGAACGCTAGGTTACATTCTATTTTCCAACTCCTTTAGTTATATAACTTTCAGGGAGGAAAATTTATAAAAATATATTTCAGTAAATCAGACATTAACTCTTTCTTTAATAAGAAAAAACATGCAATAATTGCTTTTTTTATACTTCACCATTGGATAATTTTTTCTTGTAAGTAAATTATGCTGAGCTAATTCCCCTAAGCTGTTTTTTACTTTTAAATTGTGTGTGTTCACATTTACAGATTATACAATGTACATAATTTAAGTTACTTTAATATTTTAATATGGAAATTACTACTTTTCTTATTTTTTAGAAAGTTTATTATATTTAAATAAATAAAATATATTTTGGATATTTCCTCGTTTGTAATTATTTTAACTGAATATATATAATTTGATTCAACTATAAAAAATGTATATATTCAGAATATGTGGTTTATTTTTAAGAAACATAACACTTACTAACTTATTAATAGAGTTTACAACAAAATTATCAACACCTAATTGTCTTTTTTTTGGTTAATATGAAAAATTATTCTTAAATATACTTGTAACTTATGACTTCGCTTGTAAATATAGTATAAATGATATAACTAATTATTTAACAAGTATTTTCAATGAATGCAAAAGAAATGCACTATGTTCAAGAAATAGTTTCTTTAATTGTAACTAAAATGCGTTTCAGACAATTTAGTTGTTTATTTTCCCCTTGAATTGTAAATAACTCGTTTAGAGAGAAATATATTATTTATCTATCGCAGATATCTATTTATTTTGTAGTTTAATTAGATTAAGAACGCAACATATTTCTTTTTAATGCAATAAATTTAATGATTATGTCTTTTAAAAATTGCTATTCAAATCTCGTCAAATGTTTGACTGAAACAAATTAGGCAACTATTTAACTAAAACAGTTATCACAGTGCTAAAAAAATGCAAATATGTTCCTTGCTTTCTCAAATAAAACTAATGTTAGCACTTTGGAAGTTTATGTAAACACTATTAATTCCCTAGTAATTTTAAAGTTTTATTTGTCTTAGGGTATTACAGACTTCCGCAATATGCTACATTAAAAAATTTAAAAGAGAAACATATGAGTGAAAATGTTTATAATTGCCCATGTGGAGATTTTTGTGTAAATATATTTGTTGAAATATATCTGTAAGTTTAAAGAAAAACGTAGAGAAGTATAAAATACTATATTTGAAATATAAAACTTACATTGTTTAAAAATTACATCTTACATTAAATTCTACATCTTAATTTCTCCTTTAAACACTGTTCCTTAGATTCATTACTGCATTTTTTCCTTTAAGCATAAAAGGAAAAAAAATTAGCAAGTCTCTTTATTATATAAATATCTTAATCATTTAAAACTTCCTCGAAATATAAAATAATAATAATATTTTTATTATGAACTTTGCTCATTGGTTAAATTCAACATTTACCACTAAATCCCAAAAAGCAAACAGTTGCATCTTTTTTTCTAATTCTAGTTATCTTTTTATTTAATAATAATATATTTAGGCCCTTTTTGATTATTTAGATATCACTTAAAATTCTTTAAAACTTAAAATAATAAAATAAAATGTAGCAGTATAATTCTTTTCAAAAACATTTAAATAATCTGTCCAAGATGAATATTTGAAATGAAACTTACACAACACTTCCAAACAAATAATTCCCGCAAGAGCAACTTTGGAGCAAATCTACTTATCCGCAAGCGTCTCTTGGTAAAGGAATTAAAACGCGCTTTTGTTAATATTCAATTAACAAGAGCCTGCCATTAACACAATTAATTAGAATCTTGTTAAAGATTAAAAGCATTGTTATATTCATGGAAGCATGAAGAAGCACCATAGCAAAGCTAAATTCTATTTTAGATAATTTGTTTCTCTTCTAGAAAGACCTGAGCTGCACATTATAATATGATCTGACGTGTTTAGAAAATTCATGGCCTTAATCACTTGCTTAAGAGCTTCATTTATCGAATCTTAAGGCAGCTTAAAGGAATTAAAATTTCTAAAATTTGACATCGGCATTTTGCTGTTACTCTTGTCGCCATTATCATAGCGCTACAATTTTGATAATTAATTCAGAATAATAAGCTATTTAGATACAGGAAGCTGTGATTATTAGTAAATGCGTCTGTAATTTTAACGAAGTATTTATTTTTAGAGCTTTTCTACCTTCTACTTCAACTCCCATTTTAATGCTTCTACCAAATCAGTTTTTTAATAGTTGGTTAAACGACATTTTCATTTGAAAGGCTTCAGAAAAAAAAAACTGAAATGTTTTATGCTAACAATTATCTTAAGAATTTGTTTAAACAATTATCTTAAATATAGTAAATAGGCGATTACGGCATTTAGTATAATGTACGTTACGAATGATTTACTCAATGTAATAATACGTCATTCTTAATCTAAATTATATTATTTGATTGTAACAAGGAACATACTTTAGAAAATTAAAACTTTTGTACATTCTATGCAGCTTTGATTTTAATACATCTACCAAATCATTTTTAATTATAGGTTAAACAATATTTATAGAAGAAAAGCTTCAGAACAAAAAAGGTAAATGTTTTATGCGAACAATCGTCTTACAAATTTATTTAAACAATGCTAAATGTAGTAAATAGGGTATTAAGGCATTCAGTATAATGTATGTTACAAATGATTCCCTCATTGTAATAATATCCCATTCTTAATATAAATGATACTATTCGATTGTAACCAGGAACGTGCTTTAAAAAATAATTTAAACATCTAAGCAGCTTATTTTCTGTTTGAAACTAAAAATTTTGTACCACTATGTTTCTAAATTAATAAAGAAATATGTCTAAAAAAATTATTTAAATTTCACATTTGCCACTTAATGAACATTGGAAAATCAGGATATTATTGTTTTTTCAAATTTTTATAAACAGTTTTTGGTAGATAATTGCCTTAAGAATGCATGCTAAAATAAATACTACGCAGATTAGTGTTTCGATTAACGCTATACTCTTTGAAGTATTTATGACCGATGCATATTAAATAATTTATGATATATTCTAAAAGAGAAAGTATATTTTTGGATAAAATTAATTTACAGTTTTGTTGTTAGATCATATGCTTATATTACATTCGAATATCATGAACCATTTTAAACCCAAATAATTAATAAGCGTCTCGCATCTAGAATTATATCAAGGTTACTGGAGGATTGCTAGATCATTCCCCATCTAACGTAAAGCAACTCCATTTAATGTGCAGTTCAGGATTTAGTGGATTTGAGCATTGCCGAAAGCGAGTGTGGGACCACGACCACAATGGCTTTTTAAATGAGATGGAAATATTTTCTAAGTAATAAATACTTTACTTTTTTTTTTTCTAAAATATTTGGTATAAAACCTATATACATATAACTAGATCTGTACACATATGATGTACTCATGATCTGTACATGTATAATATATTAATGTTATTAAATGTGTAATGGAATACCCAATGAAGTTGATTATTATGTTCGAATTTAAGTCCTGAGTGAGAATACGTGCTTTTCAATCAACAGTTTAATGTAATACAGATTTAATCCCTTTAAGTTCATCCAGGCATTTTAATCTGGAAAATGCTGTTTAGAAATTAAGTAGAAATTTCTTTTAATAAAATATAATTTAATTGAAATTAAATATTTCAGATGCATCAAGTTAATACGACGTCAATTCTTAATCACAATTGCATTTGTCTCGCAAATTACTTTCAATATATTTCAGAAATTTTTAACGTATATTTTAAGAAGTTAAGACGATGATGTTTTTTAAAAATTGCAATACACATCAAAATGTGATCATTAAGCATCACAAATTAAGATAAAATAGTTCTTATAATTAATGCATTTTCTTTCATTTTCTAAAAAAAAACTGATACATATAACTAGATTATTGTTTATTGAAATAATTAATAAAATTATGATTAATAAAATGTACCGTAATTAATTGTTAACTTAAATTTTTAAACTGAAATAGCAATATTTTCATTGAAAATATTAATTTACTGTATGAAGAATAATTTAGTTTTGATTAAATTTAATGTTTTTGTAATTAACATCATCACTAAAGATAATTAGAATAAATAAATTATTTTTACGATGAATTCAATTTAAATGGTTGAATCTCTAGTAACTATATTAAGCAAGTGTTCTTTAATGTGAAAATTATATCTTGAATAAATTCAAATAGCCAGTGTTTTGTAAGAACAAAAATGTAAAACTTTAAACAAAAAATGTTATTATTTTCCAAGTTATACATATATAGATATATTCTAAAATTTAATTAAGAAGAACTGTTTAGTTTCAGTTAAAAATTGTGCACTGGAAGAAATAGTTTTGCAGAAACTTGAAAATCAAAAAGAAGGAAAAGTATCTTGTGTTTTGATGTTCTCTTATAGAGAAATTAAACACATATGCAAACACAAACAAAAAAAAGTTTAACAATAACATAATACCCTCATATACAAATACGGATATTTGATATTTACCCATTATTAATAAATTATAATAACTTCATAGAAAGCATCCCTATGGTTATAATACATTTTGATCTAAAACACTTATAAGCGTTTCCTGAAAATGCTCTCAAGCGGGCTGTTCTCACATTTAATGATAACACCGATTATTTTTGACACATTAACATTATTTTGGGAATGACTTAAATTTAAAGAACAATTGAGTTGGAGGTGAATTTGCAGGAAGCGAGCTATTATCCAGTTAATGAAACTTGTCCTTTGCGTCGAAGATAAATGACAAGCTGTCCGGAGTGACAGCGTTGCCGACGAAGAAGATTGATTCCGTTTGGAATTCCGATAGTAAGCTACAAAAGTTTCTTTTCCCTATGAAGAATTTAATGATAGGGCAGAAAAAAGGACACAATGCATATATGTGGTTAGAGTGATTTGAACAATGCCAGTTACATACTTTTAACTATAAGTAATGTACTAGTTAAAATCTCCCATGTAAAAATGGTATCTGTTTGGTTCATAGATTTTTATCGTATGCCAGCTGAGATTTTTTTATGTGCTTATTCGATGGAAAGATTGTCTTTATTTGATAAAATGGAATTTATTTTATCCAAATATATATATACGTAAGACTCAATTTTTACTTCAGCAGTCTGAGGTCAAATACAGAAGTTCATTTGCAAGCATCTCTAAATTATAAAGAAATAAAAAAAACTACTATTGTCTTTTAAAATATTGTACTAATGTTGTTTTATACCTCATAAAAATTTACTTAAAAATAATTTTAAGCAATTTTTAAATTAAAACTATACAATTAAAGACAAACATTAAAGTCAAATATAGGACATTAGCTCTGTGACACATACAAGTATTATTATACTTTTGTTTGCATATAAACAATTAGTAAGCATAGCAAAAGTGTAATTTTGCAATATTTTCCTATCAAGTATATTTAAGCGCTTTTAAACATCTTTTGAAAAAAATTTAAAACATGAAAGGGAAAATTATTTAAACAGGATAATTTGCATAAACACTTTTTTTTAATGCATTTCTATATCAACATTAATAAATTCATAAATTTTGATTTATTACTTTAATAGTCATTACGAAGCTGATGTAGTTCAAAAAGTGAAGAAATTGACACTTCTAATATTAAATCAGAATTTTTTAAAATTGAAAGTTTCCATAACAATTAACAAACTTGTTAACAATTTATTTCATGCAGGACCGCTTTCAATTCGCTTAATGGTTTTAATTACAATTATATAACAAAAGAGGGAGGAATACAAAATGAAACATTTTGCTATATAAAATAATAATTTTATATAATAATTAAAGTAATACTTATGAATAATATAATATCAATACAAATTATCAATATTAAATTCATTTTATGTTAACTCAACTTCATGATTCGAATTGAAAATTATATTAAATAACCAGCTTTACCTACTTAAAATTAAACCAAATTAAACTCAGTAAGAGGTACATTAAAAAGGTCCAAGTTTTTATGAATTTTACTAATGTAGGCACTGATGTGATGCGCTTAATAAATTATCATCTATTGTAATGCAAAATCAGTGATAAAAGCAATACACAATATTAAGCGTAATCTTTATAAAATTGTAATGGTTATAGGAAAAATAAATCAAATTATTCAATGAATGTATTGTAGTTAAAATATCATTAATACTACCATGGCCATATTCATTATACTGTCTACATCATTATTATAATCACCATAAGTTGTATTATTATACAAATATTTTCGAGAATAGAGTGCAAAGTAAACGAAAAAAAGCTGTGTAATGAACGTCAGTACTCATTAAATATAGAGAAAATTAGTGAAAATAAGTATTAAATCTAAATGTAATAAATTGTTAAGATTGAAATATTTTACTCGAGCATATTTGTGCTCGATAGTACTTTAAGATCTATATCCTGGTATTAGGATATACAAAGTATGTATATGTCTGAATAACAAGATATATATGTAAATATCGGAGGTTTAATGTATCCCTTTATGAATGGATATCACCCCCAGGCAATAGAATTGCAATCACTGAAGTTTATTATAAAGTTTCGTGGACAGTCATTATACGCCTGCCTTTAACGTAAATGACCAAATATAGAGATTTCAATATTAGTAATAACTAAACAAAGAGAATGTATTATTCATCAATACAAAACTCTAGTGGAATCTATAAGCCTTTTCCTGGTTTCTGATTTGCTTTAAGAGAAATTAGGCTGATAAGTTTTGAAGAATTAAGAGAGAAATTTGATTTTATCGTCCAAAAAGAAAAATTAAATAGAGTAGAGAGGTATCCGGAAAAGATGAAAAATAGTACATTTATACAAATATATAATATATTTTAGTTATTAAAATTATTTTTTTTTAAATTTTCATCCGTTCGGGTAATGTCAAAAATAAATTTTAATTACTGTAAGCTAATAGACATTTTCAAAATTATAGAATAATTGGTAATATTGTTTAATTATTTAAATTGTTTTCGCCTTTTCGTAAAGAAAGGTGTCCACTTGCGAATGAATCACATTCAGAATGAAATATGTATTTACGTAAATGCATTATGAAACCATATTTTTTTAAAACAACTTATTATATCATTATTCAACTGTTTAATATACATATAATTATTTTGAAAATTTATGTTTGATAGAAAATAACTAGTACGTACTTAAAGAAATTCACAACAATGTTTCAGGTTTGTTTTTCTTTGCACTAAAAAAAGGTAAACATTTAAAAAGATTTATATATCTTATGCAAAATCAAATGTTTGATAAATTATAGAAGAATTAGTTTTATTATTATTTTCAAAGTGTGTATGGGTTCAATCATGTAATAAATTGTGTATTGTAACTTCATTTACGATACTTAAAATTTATATCCTTGTTATATCAGCTGTTTTTAAGTAATGCACTCAAATCATGAATGCTTAATGTATGTGTTTTTGTTTTTCATTTAAAACTCCAAAACAAACGCATCATATTAATAAATAGTATTTTATGATTTATTTTCTGTATCTTTAAGAAGAATGTTTTTTTAAAAAAATTAATAAAAATAATTAGTTTTCATAAAAAAAACTCTATTCATTTGAGACTTCAATACGATAAGTAGTGAAAATAGTTTAAAGGTACTTTCTTCTTTTGTAAGAATATTCAGCTGTACCCTTTGCACTTAAAATAAAATATTAATGCAATTTTTATGAAAGAGATTCAGATCAATTTAAAAGCTTAACTCCTTAAGTGCGATAGGGAAATCACTCTAAAAGCATTTAGTAAGCTCTTTATAAGATCATTTTTTATTAGCTGCCCCTTTTTGTACATGCGTTCATGGAGGAAGAAGAAGCTTAACACTGCGTGTTTGATGATTATACCTCCATTACTTTAATTAACTTATCAGTGCGAAGAAAATTTAACACAAATATGTGTAAAAAAGTTGTTGAACGATAAAAAAAATCTAATAAAATATTCCAAAGAGCTTAATTAATCCTTTATATAAAAAGAACTTATAAATCGAGAACTCTTCTTAAAAGCATACTTCAGATATTATTTGACGGCTTGAGTTTTATTTGTTTTGTTGTTTTTTTTCCTCCTCAAGACCATATTCCCAAGTTTTTATCTAAAAAGAATTGTTTAAAAGCTTTTCTTATATTAAAATTTCTATTATCATTTTGCGTGAGAGTGCATTTAGTGTGAGTTTGTGTGTGAAGTCTAATAAATAAATTAAAATATTAAGTTCGTAGACAAATCTGTATTTGTCTATGAGACAAAATATTCAGAAAAATCTTTCGACAAGATCAATTCAAGTCTATTAAAATACCCGTGAATAAGTTTTGTTTCTCATTTCTAATAATACTTAATTTTAATATTACAGACAACAGGTAATAGCTTTATAGCAAATATAGTTAATGGTTTTTATTCTTAAAATTCCATATTAAGTAGGTATATGCTTTTATCCATTTTCTTTTCCAACAATAAAAATACGTTATGAAGTTTTGAATGGTTGCGAGAAATTTTTAGCAAAATAGTAATTAGCGTTATATACTTAACATATTCATTTGTATACAAGTTTAAGTATGTAACTTTTACCAAATAGTAACGCAATACATCAATCAAAGAGAAATTACAGACTTAAAAATATTTTGTGCGTGAAGGATGGTGATTTTTATTGTATATAAGTGCTAGTTTTTTAGTCCTTACTACTTTCTCGTCAAATAAATTAATAATTATTCCCAATAAGTAATGTATAATCTAATAAATCTTTTTTAGACATAAATTACTTAAATAGTTCTTTAAGACTGCAAAATTAATCAGTTAACTTAAAAAGTTTAAAGTAAGTTTTTTCATTACCTATATAATTTTAAATAACACTATTAAAATCTGCTTCATTTAAAAAATTTATTATTTTGAATAAGACAAATAGTTATCACCTGGATGCTTAACTAAATTATTATCAGACTTTATTACATAATAAATGCTTGAAGTATTTTTAAATCCCTTTAATTTTATGTAAATACAAATTGCCATATGGACTCAAATTTAAGGTCTCCTATTTTTTCCAAAGATGGTGAGTATTCATAAATGTATTTCTGATGAAAAAGATCTTCGGTACTCATTTTCATTTAATTAATTCATTTCTGAAATATTCTCTACAACAAACTGGAAGTCTTTGGAAATAGTTAATTGTAAATGAAGTGATTGTGACACCAATGGTTAAATTACTTATTTTATATGTAGTCTATTCAATGCAATAAAATCATAATTTAAGAATTCTGCCGTTCTGAAACATTAGTATTCTTTGAACACACATATATTATTACATCTCATTAATGGGTAGATTTCAGCTATCTATATATGTTTCATATACAATAAAATCGCATTTAGTTAATTTCTATATCAGAAACATTAAAAATAATTTTATCAAAGAAACCAACAAAGATGATTGCAAGATGGTTTTCATGCCGAGAAAAATTAAATTACATATTTCTGAAATGATAAATGAAATATTCAAGGAAATACTCTATTTTTAAGCTTAAAACAAAGCAATTTTGATATTCATTAATGGAATTGTAAGTGAAAACTACATATTACTAAAGCAAACTGCTTAAAAATTATTATAACTATTATTAGTTAGAATGTATGTTCTATACCTTTTAAAATTTGACTGCAATAAATCCTAAGAATCACTACAACAATGTGGTAATTAACGATAAAAATTAATAACTCTTGTTTTGAAAAATGCCAATAAACCATACTTTATATCCAAGAGTTACGAATTTAATGAAAGTTTCACTTCTAATTTACTAAACAAAATAAAGATGTGCATAAAATCCTTATTTAAACTAAATGAGCCAACTATAAATTACATCCAACTTTTTTTAAATTTTTCTGTTCAAAAGCAGTAGAAGACTCATTAATTCCATAGATATATTATTTATGACAATTTGATAGATGTAACGGTGGAAAATGAATTTATAAAATTAAGAGTATTTGTGTTTTCGTTTAAATTAATATGTGGTATTTTAGTGTTCTCGTACAGTTTCTCGAAAGTCTACTTTCTTCACGGAAAAACACTTTATTCACAGCTGATATTTTGCGCATTATGAAATCAGGATATTTTCTATATAGTGAACTGAATCTATTTTTTAAACTCCTACTCCCAAAGTTTAGGAATTATACAATACTTGTATAAAAATTATGAGAAGTTTGAATTTAAAAATTAATAAATATTTAGAAATAAATAAATTTAATTCCTTAAAATTATAATTATATTTGATGTGTAAAATGCTAGAATTATAAGTACTCTACAAGTTATCAAAGTTATAAATACTGTAGAATTTATGTAAGATGTATATAAAGGTAAGTATATGACTTACATATATACAAATGTTAATATAGTTATAGATTATTAATCGCTCGTATATATTTATGTACGTTTATAAGTGTCATATTCTTCTCTTAAACAGGTACACAAATATTCCGATATTTTAATGTCAAAATATGTCCTCCTCTGTATTTAATTGAAAAAGGATTTACTATATATTAGCATAACATAAGCTCATTTTCTCTTGTTGAAGGCGTATCAGTTACCTTAAATTAAATAATAGTTTTAATTTAGGATAATACGAAAAGCAAAAACTCACAGTGCTATAGAATTTGACTGGATAATTGAGTATTACCTATAACAATGAACCACAAGAGTTTATCAATTCACTATTTGTGCACCCAAATATACAAAGGCTTCTGTTATAAGGAGTAAACTCAGTGATACACCCATGAGACTAGATCCTCTATCGTTTCCTAGGTACTGGATGTGTGAATGATGCTTCGGCTTCACGATTAGGTACTCATTTGCATCATGTTCTCTGAATATAATGTGTCGCATAATGTTCATTAGAATCAGAGCAAACTGGTATGAGTCATCCAAAATGGCCATTAAGAAAGAGGATGTGACAACCTATTTAGAACGTAACGCTGATCGTAAAATGAATGATATTTATAGCAATAAGCTAGTTATATCTTATTTAAATGGTGATAAGCACCAATTGCCATGCACGCGATAGGCATGTCATACATTTCATTTAGTGAATACCGAATAGTAATTTATATCTTAAGACTGTACAGATAATTCTGATTTTCGAGAGTGAAAATCTAATATAGCAAAAATGAATTAAGTTTCTGTAAACATCTGTGCGTTACAACGTATCGGTTATGTTAGCCTAATCTATCAGTAACTATACAGATCCAAAAGTTACATCACCCATAAGAGACAGAAACATTATATTAAGAATTCACAGGAAAACAAATCGAATAAAATATAACTAAAATTTCTGATAAAGTACTATCGCTATACTCCTTATATATTGATGGTTTACATAAATAATAGGAACAACAACATTTACATAAGCCAATAATGAGCATACATGTTTTTATTTATTAATTCAACATTTTTGAATGGATTTTAGGATACTTAGAATATATTCCAAATTAGAACTATTTTCATGCAAAATACATGCAATAACAAATATTTTTTTTAACTATTTACCAACATTTAATAAAAAATAAGGAATAAAGAGTAAGAATAGTAGGTAAACTGAAGTTTTTCCTTAAATGTAAGAAGAATAAAATAGAAAACATTTAAGGTGTACAATATTTAATTGGAATGAAAATACTTCTTAAACTCAATTGTCCCTGTACTCTGAACGTAATTGTTAGCACTTTAATCTCATATATATATATATATATCCAAAATATTGAAAAATGTATTTAAATCTTCTAATTTTAAATTAATGTTAATTATAAAATTTTTGCTATAAGCTTTTAATTCAATTATATACAGTCTCTGTAACTTCTCTAAGCAAATATATAAAGATTTCTATCATTGTGTACTAAGCGTTCTTACTATCTTTCAAATTTCAAAAAAAAAAATTGATATCTTATTTGATATAAAATTTGAAACATTACATATTAAAATATAAATTTTCTACATACTTGAAAGCAGACCTGAAGAATATGTACTAATTATTACTCGATGTATGATTAAAAATGCTTATTAACGATCAACTTAAGTGTACAGAAAGATTTAGACTTCATTTTCTCAAAATGAGATTTTTTTTTCCTTTTTTCGTACATGGTATCTTAGAATCTATTTAAGTAGCACATACAAAAATCCCTCAGTTATAATATCAAATTATTTTGCTAAATTAAAAATCAAAACTATTCTGGCTCGTATAAATTTTAAGATCATTTGAAGGGTAGGTACTCGATAAAAAGTAAACAATTTTAAAATGCCAAATTTCAATAAGCTTTAAAAATTTGAAAACTTCCAAAATGGTTAAATATTTTAGTTTATTTATATTTTTAAGCTTTGATTTACATCATGAAGGGAAAATTTGTGTTCCGAAGTTATAGTTTCTTTAGGATTGTGTTCGTATTCAATATAAAAGTTTTATGACCTCTAAAATAATCATTGTTTAGCATTATGTAAAAATTGTGTACAAATGTAGAGCATCTTATAGTTGCTAATTTAAAAAGCATCAGAAAGTAAAACTGAACTAGGGATATTAATCAAGTGCACTAAAAACATTTTTCGAAAAAAAAAATTGATTCCTCATAAAATTAACTCTCTATTTAAGAAACAATTATATTTTCTGAGACATAAAGGTTTTCCAATTCAATGATTATTTATGCCTTTCTTTGCACGATATTCTTATCTAATTATTTAAAAAATTAATATAATCCACTCTCAGAACTGAGAGAGAAAGTTATTTATTGGATGAGTATTATTAAATCACAATATTTTTTTTATTGCTTAAAGGTGAAACAATCTCAGAACAATAAACATAATTGGAAAATACATTCACAATATTTTGGTTGCTGTACTGTAAAGCAAACATTTCAAAAATTTAATAAGTATTTCTCGGTAAAAATTCCACAGTTGGGAAAAACATTTCACAGCTTAGGTAGCCCTCCAACTTTAAAAAGGTAGTGAGCAAATAAATGATTATTTCTTTACGTTACAATGTCATAAAAATAACAAATTTTTTTGTTAAATTGCAATTAAGGTTTTAAAAAATAAGAAATAAATTTGATATTTAATTTATTTCGATAAACATTCTGATAAATAATGTAAATCATAAAAGAAAAGATCGCACGTGCTATTTAAACAAAAACGTTTCCATTTACATGTATTAAGCATGTTTTATTGCTACGTTAGTAACATTTACAAAACACAATTATATAATAAAATATGTTATTATTAAGTTTTCAATATAGAACATTTAATGCTAACAAAAAATTAAAGTGTGCAAATTATAATATAAATTGTATATGTGTATATATGTGTATGTATGTGTACGTGTGCGCGTGCGTGCGTGCGTGTGTGAAGACGCGCGTGTGTGTGCGACTATTGTTAATTGCTACAATATCTCTATAAAGATTGGTGAGATATGTTTTTCTTTTACTTATATAATCAAATGATAAGACACTGATCAAAATACTGGATGTTAATTTAAGTGAACGTTGAATAAAAAACTAGTTAAAGATATTATCCTATTATTACTATCAGATAAAATGTATATGGGCGTACTTGTTCGAAAGAATAGCTTATCTATTTCAGAAAAATTACCGAACAGGGATTTCAGAAATATCTTAAAGTCGGAATCAGAAATAATTTTAAAGTAGGTCATCGAATTAAATGTGCACAGGAAAGTACAATTACAACATTTCTATGCATCTAAAAATTCTATGCTTTGATGCAAATTATTTTTTAGTTCCTAAACATATAAATACATTAAATCATTTAACTTAACAGAATAAACGCAAAACTATGAAATATATTTTGCATAAAAAAAAATAAAATGACTTGAAAAGAAGCATAATGACGTATGCAATTCATTGAATGGGATGTTTTAATGCCCTGTTAGAAAAATTTGCTATCAGACAATAGCTATAAGATTGTGCCATATTCATTAATCCTTGATATAATTATGCACTTTTAAGCCTTTCGAACTTTCTAGCTTAACCTACTTTAATAATCCATTACTAAAAATAATAACATTTATTAACAGATCTTTAAGTTCCTTTCAAAAATATTTTATATTAATAATTTCCATTATTTTTCTTTGAAACTTCGTTCACAGTTTTCAACACTTCTAATCATAGAAATCGAATGGTTTCAACTGTTTATAATCCTCAATGAAATCTGTTAAATTCAACCATTTTCTACAAATATTCTGGGTTATCGTTAGGTAATTTTAAAATGAAGTAATACTTCATATCATTCAAGTTTTTCCTCCGGTTATTAATCTTAATTAAACTCATATTATTTCCTATTAATATCAGTCAGCTTAACCTTGTTTTCTAACAAACAGGAAACACAGACCTTCCTGTATCCTATAATTAGACACGCATTTTATTATTATGTATCCTGTTAGATATCCGGATCCTCAAACTGTAGATATTAGATTATTTTCAAACATGGAAAATCTGCTCATTCAGTTATGCAGTTGGAGTGAGATAAGCTGGTAAAGAGAGATTTGCTCTATGGAATCTGCTTCAGAAAAGGAGAAAAATGTATGTACACTAATATTCACACGTAGGATATGATGACACATAATTCATCTTCCACTCTTTAAATCAAATAAGAAGAACGGGTTTTTTTTCTTTACTACAGCTGAATAAAGTGCATATTTTTAAATATGATTTTAACATTTAATGGATATCAAGGCTAAAAAAATTTAATAATCAATGATGAATTATGAATATAAACATATGTAACAACAATATCATATAATTACACGTGATACTGAACGCAAGGAATTTTAAAAAAATTTGGTATTAGTCTACTACGTTTCCCATGCAAACATTTACTTAAAAAATATTCTTCAGCTGTATTATGATGTAGTAATTTTTTCCAAAACACATTTTTTCTAAAGTACAGAGATTCTACAGTGCTTGCTTCCACACATTACATATTTTTAAATTTCAGTATTCAGAATTAAAGCTTAAAAATCGTAATTTTTTCCATAATTATACTCCTCATTAATGGACCAAATCTTATTACAATTTTAAATATTATAAAAAAACATCTTTATAAATAAATGAATCAATATATATATATATTTATAAAAAATTTCTGTCAGTAATACATTTGATTACGAATAAACATCATATAATTTAATTTTTCATTCAATATTTTTTAAAAAGTTATAAAAAAAGTTAAAATTAGTTTCTCGAAATCATGTGTTTTGTACGGTTATTCATTTGTGACTAACATTGTTCTAAAAAATATCATAAAAACATACAAGTAACTTCTGGTTAAATATTAAATCTTGTAAAAGTAATTTAATCTATGTTTATAATATTACAAATAAGTAAAATTATAAAATGACCCAGATTCCTGTTGATGATTGAATCCCAAGTTTAAAAAACAATGTCAAATATATTAAAATCTATGTTTAAACTGCTGCAATTTTAATTTAATTAGCAATAATAATTAGCACGCTACAATTCAATACGTACTATGTGTATTTTCTGCTAAAAATTTAATACAAATTATTTCTTTAACAAATTTATTTACAGAACATTCTCAAGGAAAATATCTATAAATATATTGAATGTATTTTATAAATGCGTTACAGTAGTAATAAAAGGCAGGAATCTTGTAGGAATTCCGATGTAGGATATTGACCATTAATAATACCTCTTATAGACCATGAAGCATTATTAATGTTATACTGGCAAGCCATGATCTTATTTCAAGCTTTACGATCAGTTATGTGTCGTATTTCATTTCTGAAAGCTTCACTTTTCCGAATCATTTACCTTTACCCAAGCTATGTATGTAGTGTGTTATTCTAAGATGTGATGTAACTTAAACAATAATAACACCCGCATAATACTTGTTAAAATTAATGGATTTAAAGTTATTGGTCACACACAACCTTAATCTTTAATTTTAAAATGAATTTTTGAAGTATTTTCACACCTTTTTTTAAGAATGAATATATTTATTTTGGTGAATTTCTAAGCGTATTTGTTAGGGGTAAAAACATTTCTTCTGATAGTATCTTAAGTTAATTTGAAATAAAATAAATCCTTAAATTTGCAAATCTCATTAGTTTGAGCCTTATGTTTGGGTTTTATAAAAATTCTTTGTTTTGACTGGAGTGCATTACATTAATTATACCAATATTATTCAAAGTATTGAATATTGAATTTTGTTTTTAAATTTTATTTTGAAAGTAAAAGGGAATTGTACTACTAAATATCATTGCTATGCATGTATTTTTATTTTATTATTTTAATCTTGGCAGCCATATCTTGATTTAATTCAGAATGATAATTAAGGTTACTTCATAATTAATGCGATAGATATGTTAAGAGTTTAAAGCTTCATTGCTTCATACATTTAAAACAAATATATGTATTTATTACCTATTTCCTTATTGAAATGTAAAACAAATTTTTGTTGATTATTTAACTATTGTTTATTTATTTTACATCTATCACGTAGAAATGTGCTTTATTATGAGAACTGAAAATAATTATTTATCGTGTAGTCCCATCATTTTTAACGTACATTGAAATAATGTAATGATTTTTATTTTTTCTTGTCAAATTACTTAAACACATAATATGAATTAATATGAATAACGAAATGTAAAACTGATATTGTACTGGTACTGAGTGTTAAATTTAAGTCATATATACTAAAAGCGTTCCCAAAAATTATCATGAAATCATGTTTTAAAATTGTCTTTCTTCAATATAAGTATACATAATTTTTGAGATGATCATAGACAGTTGAAAGGAATAATATTTTAAAATTTATATTTGTAAGAAGTTTTATAGTAATATTACTTTAATAGTAAATAGCATGAATTTAACTATTAAATTTCTTTTTTTGAAATGCAAAACTTTCATATATTTCAAAATATTATAAATTAAAATTATATATTCTTTTACTCGCATTTGGGAAGTAACAAGTTCTAGGAAATGATACAATATTTCCTTTTCAAAATATAGAAAAATATTAATATACACTATTATATCCACAGCAACCTCATTTCCTCTGACCTTTCCTTACTAAGTAAACGAGAAAAAATGCGCAATATCTTATATCTGCTCAAGCGAAAAAACAGATTGACTCGTGACTTTTTTTTCTTCCGATTTCTAAAGACTTCCCTTCCTTATATTATTATTACCATATGTGTAATTCTCTATGTACTTGTTTGAAATAAACATCGTGAATTAACTCTTTCATCACGAATTTAGTATGTTAAATCGTAAATTATAAAGCGAATGTTTCAAAATATATCCAATACTAATCATTAAATACTTTGATTCAGCCGAAACTTTTTCCCTAAAATGTTTCTCATCTTACAAACGTGAATATTCAGCTTGCAAGCATTGAAACATGATTCGATTACGACTAAACAAACGGGCGCGGAATGAAATAAATTCGAAAGCAAAATTTATAATTTGAATTAATTCTAAAGTTTTAAAAAGTTTTAAAGATTGAATGATTTTTTGTACTGAATTAGCTATAAAAATAAGATACCTTTTGCGGAGGACAGTTGGTAGACCACTGCACTGAGATATCCATGGAGAAACAAAACAGATGCTACTGAACCGGCCCACATAAGGAAGAAAAGTTAGTCAGTTATTTGGAAGTCAAATGGGATATAAATTATTAGACATCAGACAAAAAGTCCTTCAGAAAAGTCTGTTTCCTCAGTTCAACATATACCAAAAGTCAAATCACTTCTTTTTCTCATATGTCCCATCAAGGAATGGATTGCATCAAAACTTTTCTACTTAAATAAATGTGAAGAAATTTTGTTTTAAACTTTCCTAAATTCTACGCTTTGACTGGTAAAATTTTTATTTTGATTAGGAAAAAAAAAAGATAAGTTGTTGCATGAAATGTCAAATAACTAAGATGATTGATCCAGTTACAATGCACTCATGCACGGCGCTTTAAAGAGATGTGATAGCAATGATACTGAAGCACAGAAAACATCTCCATCCGCTTCTGACGCTACCCTAACATTTATTCGTTTCCCGCGGCTCATGATGCTTAGGAGTTCAGGGTTGCTGGAAACTGGAAGAGTTTTGGGATGTTCGCCAAGATAACGCCAAGCCAATTAAATCGCCATCAGCTACGAAAAAGGCGGGTCAGTTCAGGCCAGATGGCAATGCAAACATAACTTTGTACATTAGAATTCTAATGTTATGTGTCTTGAACAGATGTGTTCTCTATGTGGTCTGATTTGTTGGATTTTAAGTACCACAAACTATGAAATATTTCCCCTTTCACTTTCAAAATATAAAAGTAAACTTTACGGAGTAGAAGAAAAAGTTGTGTATTCATAGTTCGTTCAAAAGTTTATATTTCCTTCATGTTACCGAATTCAGGAGTCCAAATAGTTTAATTTATTTGATTATGCACGAAAATCAATCCAATTTATAAATGCAAATTTTTAATTAGAAAATAATTTACTATTTATATTTAATGCATGGTATTTAACAATATACTTTTTATAAGATATTATTTTACTGTTCTAGATTTAGTACTAAGGAAAACTAAAATAGTATTTTTGTGCAAATAAACGGCTCCTTATAAGCATTTTTAAACATTATTTTTGTTTTGAAACTTATTCGCAGAAGTTATTATAGAGCATTTTTTCAATTTAATATCAGTAATATATCTTTTTTTTTTTCATTTCTGCAGTTTTCTATTAAGTCTTTGAAACCTAAACATCAAAAGAATATAAGAGAAAATAAACAAAAAGGGCATTGCAGGTGACTGTTATTGCATTTTGATTAAGTGAGAAGATGCGACTTAGTTGAATTTCATATTGTATAAGAAAAAATTATTTATTTACAAAATAATTTATAATGTATTTCCTCTATTTACAACATGTATACCGTAAAATAAAAAAGGGGAAACTGTTTAATATATTAAAGATTACAGACATAATATATAACAGAAAAAATTTGTAACAAAAATATACATGAAAAAAGTAGTACGTAATCTATCCATTGTTTCAAAGTGCCTTTCAGAAAACTTTATCTTTATTTTGTATTAGAATTATTATTATTATCCAGATTATGCAATACGGCTGGCATGTAGAATAAATTGAGCTTGAAAAGCTTTAGAAAAGGAGACTACAACTATTATAACTGCAAGTGCTAAAGCAGTACCTAATTACTTCTCACCAGCATAAAAAACAATTTTAAAGGAAGAAATAAATTTGTCTTTTAATAAAATTGCGTTTGTAATAAAACAAACTATTTTAATAGCATAGAAAAATGTCAAAACATTTTGTTATTTTGCAAGTTTCATCAAAGTGAATTTATGTTTAAGGTGTAAAAATAGGAATTCCTTATGATAATCTGTTACATTCTCACTATATATATATATATATATATAATAATAATAATAATAATAATAATAATAATAATTTGACTTAATTCCCATTAATTTCTCACTATAACAATTTAATCTACTAAATTTACCCATTATCTCCTTTAAAAGATAATGTTCATTCGTATTTCCTGATCCTCTTCCAAAGTATTCTTTTATTTATTTCATCACGTGTTCTTAAAACTGGTTAAAACCGCCTAAACCAATAAAAAAAAAACTAAAGTTTAGTTTTAGTTTTTTTTATTAACGTCGCACTAGAAGCAACACGAGGGCTATTGGCGACGGACCTCTTAATTTTGAACCATGGTCAAGTGACGAGGACGACACCTGAGCTGGCACCCCCTCTCCTAACATCCACACCACGCCAACGGGAGGACTTTGGGTCCCGAACAGATTTAACGTGCATCAGCCCCGGCTACATGGCGGGTCTTTGGCAGCCAAGGATCCAACCCGCGACTGAACGAAAACCGCCGGCCGCTAGTCCATGACCTTGACCACTAGGTTAACGCGGCTCCTAAAAATCTGTCAAAACAATCCCTTCAAATTCCCTATTACGATATTTCCCCGGAATCCCTTCATCCATACCACGTGTCTCTGACGTTTCAAATGAAATTTCCCTTATATGTAAACACAAACACAGCGAGAAGCACGCTCTTCTTACTCTCTTGTGATACAATAGCTTGAATCAAAAGGCGGAGTGGAAATGGTCTCTCTCTCCGCTTAAAATAAGAGTTCCGTGAAAATTCAACACGCTTCGACAGTCTTATTTCCATGACTTACATTCCATAGTTGTATACAAGAGAAAGATATTTTGTTACATACATATATATATGTGTGTGTGTGTGTGTGTAACATATCATCTCAGGGTGTGAAAGAGTAGTTCCAATATAGCTCACGCATGTCGTAAAAAACAACTAAAATAGCTTCTAATGTCAGGGGGCTCTAGTCACCGGGCTCTGCGGATTATATCAAAGGAATGGTCATCAAGATTGAGGGTTGGGCGTGGAGATAACAACCCCACCCCGGGAAGGATTGTTACGAAATTCCGAGTAGAAAATACCCTGTCGTCTTTCAACGTGTCATTAAAAGGATTTCGCAGGAAGGCTAGGGTACATTCGGAGCAGTAGTGCCATTGAAGAAGAATTGTCTGTACTTGAAGCAGCATTACATGCTCATTTGCACCCACAAACAAGTGCTTACAATAATGTAAAGAAAAACACAATGACACTACAATCAAGCGCATGCGTGGTGGAATAAAACAGAAAAGCAGATAACACAAAAAGTTATTTCAATATGAGATGGGACTCTTTATGATAGCATATATGACCGCTTTGGTAGCTCTAAGTAGAATATTAACTTATACATTTGTAATAAAATATAGAAAAAAAATGCAGTGTATTAAAAACCCTAAAACATAGAGCAAAAGTCTTGAAATATGAATGAAATATGACCTTTTTTAAGCATACCACACATGCGGAAGGAAATAAAATACAGAATTAAAAATTCTTTCTTTTTGTAACATCTATTATGCTTCCAAAATTATTAGTTAAAAAGTAGTTAATAATTTTATGTGCCTAATGGCAATATTTTAGTCTTTTTATTGAACATAAAAGCAATTTTTAGTCAAAAAATTTCCCTTTCCCTTTTAATTGTATATAGTTATAGTTTTTCAGATATATTTGCATTTAGTCGCAATTTTTAAAAATATATTCCATAAATAAAGAAAATAATTTTGCCCCTGATATAAAACACAATACATAATTGAAGTGAACTAGCCTTTTTAATAATATTACAGTAATAAATTTATTGAAAAATTTAGGGAACTTTGTAATTTTGTAATTTTTTTTTTCATGTAAAAAAATTATTTCTTAAAAATTAGGTATTACTTAGAGAAAAAAAAACATTTCAAGTTCCATATATGCTTAAGTACCATTTATATACGCATAAAAAATTTGAAATCATATTGTATAATAGGTTTCTTCACAATGGTATAAAAATGCAAATATATCTCACAAATCAATTTAATATTCAACTAGGAGGACAAAATTCCCTTTTGACAAACGAAATTACTTTTATAGTTCTATAAAATGAATAATATATCTTTATTAGGCACACAAAGATTCTAAGCTGTACTTATAATTTCAAAATATATATTTCACAAAACCGAGGAGTCTTAGATATAATATTCCAAAGCTTCACGTGTTTCCTGGTCCCTTAAGAATAATCGCTACTCAGAACTACTTTGCAGTCAAAGAGACTCCTTTAACTGTATTAATATTAAAGCTAAGAAATTTAGAAGTCAATGATATAGAGTTCGGAAAAAATCAGTTAAAATCAGTTATATATAAATGACCTGAAATAGATGGTGGTATACATTTTCGCCCTTTAAAAGTATATAAAAAAGGATATTCAATTATATATATGTAATATAAATGCTGTATTATGCTATCTTAAAAACAGTTTTTCTTAAAAGAAATATTTATCATTTAGTTTAAGAATAAACTATCAATGTTTTTTATGGAAATAACCCAAGTTTATTTAGCTGTGAAAACTAAAAAACTGATATTTTCATTTAACAAAAATGGAATACGCTATACACATATTAAATTTAAAATGTTTTTAATATACTAATCATAATAATGTATTAACTATTATTGTAGGAAATGTGCCTTATTTGAATTTACTTAAATATTTCGAATGAAAATGTATATTAGTATGTTAGCTTCTACAACGAATTTAAAGCTTATTACATTCCATGAAGAAAGATTCTTGTTACACATAAATATCATCTATTTATGCATTAATCTGAAACAGCAGTAGTAATTAGAAGTGATTTGGCTTGAATCCAGTGAGAGAGAAAAAAAGGTGAAAATACACTGCACTTCCCTCACTTGAGATTTGGGTAATTACGAATAATAAATATATATAAATATAATTGGTATGCTGGTACTCAAACTATGAATATTTTCGAATTCAATGTTAGTAATGTGTAGGTTTTTCAGCGAGATCTAGGATTTGATAAACCCAAGGACACTGATAAGAAGAAAATTCCTTTGAGAAAAAAGGCCAGACATTTTAAATATAAAATAATAACAAACATTCTTTTTTTCATTAATTGTAAATACTATGCATAACATACATTCGAAAAAATACTTAACTTTCATTTTATATATATATATATATATATATATATATTAAATTATAATATTTGATTATAATATTTGATTTATGTAATTTTTACAGATAAACAGAGAGCATAGATGAAATGTGAAAAACTATAACAATTACTGCATAAATATTTTAAAAATACTTGTTTTCAGCAATTTATAAATTTCATGTAGAATTAATGTGAGAAAGCTAACACTATACATTGATATTTTCAAGAAATATGTGTTTGCAATTATACAAAAATAATTTTCTTTAATGACACAAAACGAATAATTTCATGGAATTGTTGATTTTTTTTTGAAAACGTTTTTTAATGTCGATTGGTTTTACAATAATATTTATCTAGTTGTAAGCTGTCACGTAAAACTGATAGTAAAATTAATAAAAATGTAATTATTTGTTAGAAGAAAGGAAATTTATTGTAAAATTCTGTAATTGCAACAAGAAATTTTAAAATTAGATCCCCAAATCAATGATTTATCAGTTACGGAGCTTTCAAAAGACACTGACAGCAATTGACTTTTAGATAATGAAATTTACAAATTTTAATACAATTATAATCTTTCAAGTGAGTTAAAACATAGAAATAACACCACATTTTTAAGTAGAATTAAATTATATAAATGCATATTAAATGAGCAATTTTACATATATTCATACGTAGACACACATAACACATCAATCAATAACTCCCGAGACTAACCCAGAGATGGCGCTCGTAGTAAACCTGTAACCCGGTCTTTCTAGAGCACTAACCTTTGCTTGAAACGTGTCAAAATTTTAAGTCGATCGGACCAGAAATAGCTGAGTTATCGAGGTTGGAGTAAAGTCGTTTTGTAGTTTGTTTAAAAAAATGGAAAAAACCGAGTTTCGTGTTCTGATAAAACATTGTTTTTTAATGGGTAAAAACACCGTGCAAGCAAAACAATGGATTGAAAAATGTTACCCGGACTCTTGTCCATCAAAAGCAACGATTTGTCGGTGGTTTGCCGAGTTTAAACGTGGTCGTACCGACACAAATGACATGGAACGCTCGGGTAGATCTGTGGAAGCCGTTACACCGGAAAATGTGAGTGAAGTGGCAAAAATTATAATGAAAGATCGTAAAGTGAAGCTCCGTGAGATTGCTGAGATGAAACAGATATCATATGGAAGTGTATGTACTATCCTTCATGAAAAATTGAGCATGAAAAAGGTTTTTTCCAAGTGGGTGCCGCGATTGCTTTCGATGGAACAAAAACAGCAACGAGTCGATGATTCAGAAAGCTGTTTATCGCTATTTACTCGCAACAAAAAAGTTTTCTTGCGAAAAAAAAAAAAAAAAAAAAAAATTGGAAAAAAAATAATAAGATTTGGAAAAGTGTTGGAACGATTGTATCACCCTAAATGGTGATTAACAAAAGGTGTTATGTTGATGAATAAAAAAAAAATTTGCAAAAAAAATGTTGTTTTTAATGTTAGTCTCGGAGTTATTGTTCGATGTGTTATACACACACACACACACACACACACATATATATATATAACTTTAAGCTACATTCTTAGATTAAAGATTTTACTTTCATCAAATAAATGATTAAAGTAATCTTAAATGCGTATAAGTTATTTTAATGCATAGATTGCATAACTTTTTTGTGTTCAATGTTATAATTGTCAGAATATCATAACGACTTCTAGAGTTTCTGAATAGTTTTCAAGAAAATTGTATCTCTTTAAAGTGATGCTTTTTATAACGATGATACCATAAGAAATACATATAAACTTAAATAATAATAAAGTGAAAGTATAATCGAATAAAATATTCTTGTAAAAAGTAGTTAAAGAGTATTGAGGTGCTGGAAGTGTTGCATATTACTAATCTGAAATCATGCAATGCATTTTTTTAAACAATGAAGTTAACATATGTTCTCGCAGCTTAGTGAATAACTGAATTAAATAGCGTAATAATATTCAATAACCAATTTTCTTAAATGGTTGCAAATTATTTTATTATACGAAATTTCATTTTACGGAGTCAATTTGCTAAAATGCATCAAAAATTTAAAATATAATTCTTTATAACTATAAAATGAAGTCAAAACTTATTTAGAAATTTATGTCGATTAAAAATTGAAAAACATATTATTCATAATTATTTTAATGACTTTCAAAAAGAACTGTTATGTAAAGATATAAAAATACCTTAATATTACATATTCTTGTGCAATATAATGAGCCTAAATGTTTAAATTTATATAAAAAAATACATTTAGCTATTCTTGAAAAACAGGTAAGAAAGACTACATAATATGTAATAATCAAATAGTTGAAATCTTAATTAGCATATAACGTATTTATTGTCTGTTTGTTTTTGAAAATTAATCTTTTTAACGGATGTGTTCAGTATAATATTTTCTCATGATCTTGTAAGCGTATCTTATTCGAAAAACATTTTTTTCCCTCTCTCTATATGTTAAACTTTTCATTTATAAATAAACAATTTAATCCTTTCTGGTAGTTGTCTAGCTGATCACATTTCCCTCGATGTGTAACATTTCTTTATAATTCTGTGGAGTTTGTATCCATGATTGAAAGTAGAAAAATAAACGTCTTTAATTCGTTTGTTTCAAGGCATGCAGAAATGTTTCAAAACATTTTTGACCAAGTTAGGTACTATCACTTTCATTGTCAATTTTTTTTGCCAAAGGGAATTTGAAGTACATTATTTGCAGAACATGAATTTCAAATTTTTTTTAAATTGAAAATAATTGTTAGTTAATACATTGAGAATATTTCTCATACGAAATAATTTTTAGTTATAAAAAGTCACATAATTTTTTTTTTAAATTTATCTGAATTAAATAATAATATATTCACGAGTACTTTATCTTTCTTTTAACTCTACTAACTTATTGCTAATTTGAAATCATATTCGTGTATGAGATATATTTTAAAACTGAGTTTATAATTTAACTTTCGAACATTATTGAGAAAATAATTACCCTCTTCGAAAATTAATTAATGCTTATATTTATTCATGAAGTCTCAAAAATTGCCAGTTTAAGGCATATTAGTAAACAGAATTATATTTTAAGGTATTGCTTAAAAAAAACAGTATTTTTTTTCTACACTTCTCGCTAAACTTCAGCATACTCTAAAATACAAAAAAAATCATCATGCTCAAATGAAAAATGTATACGAATATTAAATACTTTTCTAATAAAGTGCAATATATTAAAAGATTGTTGATATATCATTTATTTTTCAGCTTCCCGATAAATGCATTTTTGATCTAGCATTAATATATATTGTCGCTTGCACTTCGCGGAAACTACTTAGTTGTCAATGTAATACGCATAAATACCATATATTTTGAGCTTATTTGCTTTTATTTGATAGATATGGTTCTCTATTATGACTGTAACTTGTAGTTTCCACGATAGTAGACTTTTTCTCAAACTCGACATATCAATATCATGTCATTACTCTTGAGAGGCTTTCCTAAATCCTTCTGGAGAAGACAAAGCTAATTTTCTGAAGTTAAGAAAAATGCTCTAAGCACTATGGGTAAACCATCCGAAGATTTAATTCATAAATACCTGGAATAAAATGTATACTTTCTGTGAAAAGTATACATTTTATTCCAGGTTCTGGATTCCTCATTGTGGCAGTTCATTTTGAGGTGATTATCGAAATTTTATTCATGCAACATTTTACTTTCGCAGTATATTTTCCATATAAAACTAGAATATTTTGATCAAAATGTTTGTTATGATAAATCTAGGAGCTTAATATAACATTATTGACTCTCTTTTAAATTTCAACATCAGTTTTTACTTACAAATTCCCTTCACTGCTGTAATCATGAATTTTTAGAAATAGCCTATTTAGAGTTTTGTGACAATTTTAAAGATTATTTGCATCTATAAAAATATAGAAATCCACTAGTTTTTAGCTGTTCAGTCTCCTAAATAAAACTAAACTTTATTAATTGTAATACCAAAGAAGGCTTTCATCAAAACCTCAAACTAAACTAACTTAATGACATCTGTATTTCAAAAGTTTTAGGGTAAGATGTTTAATGTTCTTTCTTATTCAGAATCTAGCAAATCATTGTATTACGTTACAATTGAATATGGGAATTCCCTTCTTTAAAGTAATAGAATTGTTATTTATAGTGTTCCAATATTTGTACGTATGAGTGCTTTTCAAAGGAAAGTATAGAAAGTATATTTGAATAATCCTCCAATTATCTGTTATTCTTAAGAACAATTTTTTTAAAAAAAATTCTATTTTCCCTTCTATTTAAAATACGATATCATTAGGTGCTTTTTATCACTAATTTTAAAAAAAAATCTCAAATTAAGAGAAAAATAAAGTAATTTTCATAAGATATAATTGACTTTCTTTGTATTTGAAAGTTATATAATCAAAGAAAAGCATTAATGAACCAAAAGTAGTTCTAAATTAATCATCCCTCATAATTAACTGCATTGTTATAAATTTTACGTAATTATATTCATGAATAAAATTTAATGCTTATATTCAAGAAAAAAATCTATTCATGGGTTTTCATTAGGTTTTTCATATTTTCATTTGCGTCAAAAGTCATTACTTATATAAGTGTAAATTTTTGTTTCTTTGTGAAAGCAGTACTTAGTACTATGTATACACGTAAAACAATTAAAAAAAATTCTAAAGAAAAATTATGGTTTCACATTACAAATTATTTTCCGAGACCTCATGTCTCTAGTTACATTACATATAAATCAGCAATACCCTATTAAAAGTTAAAATTTCTCTTGTAAGTACTAATTTTTTCTGTCATATATCATCTGTTATTTTTATTCTATCTCTTATTTATTGAAAATTAAGGTCATTCATTTTTCTAAGATTACTTTGATACGATTCAAAATAAACATTTTGTGATAGTAAATGTTCAATACTATTAATTCAGTTTATTTTAATTAAACACTTTCGTTTTGAATAATATAAGAAACTTAGCTTAATAAAGGGCCTGATATAAATGACAAATATTATTTGTAAAGTAAAGTTAATAATTTGAAAGAAATATTTATTTAATTACTCAAATTCAAATTCCTTTTTGACTTTCTATAAAATAAATTTTAAACAGGTTTTTACAATGGAATTCCTCTTCATGATACAATCATATTTTTATCTATATTCTATATGAACTTCTGTAACTCTTCTATATTTTATATATATATATATATATATATATATATGATTTGATGACATGTGTGTGTGTGTGTGTGTGTGTGTGTGTGTGTGTGTGTGTATTGGTGGTGTGTGTGTGTGTGTGTGTGTGCGTGTGTGTGCTTGTGGTGTGTGTGTGGAAGTTCATAGCTGATTCAAAATTTTCTTTTCAATTTTAAGTGCTTCTTTTTTGTGTGCTTATTAAATAAGAAAGATTATTTTTGAGTATTAGAAGAAAAATAATGTTTTCTCTTCTAAGAGAGTTATAAAATTCCGTATTAAATAAGTGAGATGTTTTAATGTTCTGCTATAAAAATGATAAATAAGGTATGAAAAAAATTAAAAAATTAAAAAGTGAACTATAGCGAGACATTTCATTTTGATAAATTACGAAGGAGCTTATATTCTCTTTTTAATAATTATTTTTTTAACCTGACTTCATTTAATTTTTCTGTAAGGATAACACACATACGGTAATGTAAAAGTGCTTATGCAATTAATGCAAAAAACTAGATGTAAAAGAATACATTATATTTTGCCTTTAACTTTTAAGTCAGAAAGAAATTATTACTAAATCTTAAATTTACAAATACATTATTAATAATTATTATTCTCTTATATATATAACAATAATAAATGTTTAAAATTTTAGTATTTTATATAATTAAATATTTTATGCTAAGTTAAATCTTCTGATTATTCTTTGCGCGATTTCGGAGAAAATTATTTTAAGATGTCAATTTATAAAGTGTACATACTAATGCTTTGTGGAAATGAGAAGAAATAAAGCTGTATTTTCATGTTATTCATTGGTAATTAATGCTATATTCATGAAAGGGTAATTCAGCGGTAATCTGTACCATAACTAATTTCACTTAAGCAATTTAAATGAGAAAATCCAGTACAATTTCAAACTTATATCCGTAAATTATGCTTGAATGAAGGTTTACTACAAAAACTAAATATTTATAAACTATTTAGTTGTAGAATAAATATGATAATCTCAGTTGTATCGACACAGATTAAAGACAGATAATTTTGAAACAAAAGTAATTCAAATAAAATATATTTGAATATTTGTATAACAAAAATAAAGACAAATGCATGAAATTTAAGTTTGAATAATGTGGAACAATTCACAGTAAATTTGAGTTAATATGAAACATTTCCGTGTAGCTTTAATAAGAATTTTATATTCTATAATATATTTACGATTCTTTCAACTTTTCGAACGTTTTTTTTTTTTTTTTAATTTACCTTTATTAATGACGGCACATAACTCCACTGTAATCCTCAAATGCGGTTACTTACATTAAAAAAATTTTTCTATAGCCTAGTTTGTCGTAAATAATGATAGTTCTTTAAAAGTTCTTTCTTCAACACCTGTATTTTATTTCTATCCTATAGAATGTGCTTGCGTTTTGAAAGTTATTTTAAATTTGCATTAAACACATGATTTAATTTGCTGATGTCACTTGAATAGTAAGTATCTTTGGAAAATATAATTTTTAGTGTATACAAATAATTTGAAAACTGATATCTATCTTAATCAATTTATGGTGAATCAGCGAAATCAATCTTATTATTAATAAATTTCTTTTAGATTATCATATACTTATTTGAATACTTCTTTCATGAATAAAATCAAATAGTCTTTTATAAACTTTTACTTAAAATAATATTTATGGACAAAAAAGTACTATGTAATTTAATATAATTTAAGGTATACAGAATTTTCGGATTTAAAATGAACAGAACAATTTTTATTATTATTTTGCTTAATTCATAGACAGTAATATGTACTGGTTCTTATATACGTTCATAGGACTGAAAAGTGATGCACTGTATTTTCTCACTATGCTCATTGACTTTCATAAGGTAGAACATTTAGCACAAGTTTGGGAAAAAATATTCTTAATAATTTTAAATAATATTATATCGATGCAAGTTCTAAACAAAATAATGGTATAGTTTTGTTCATGTGGTATAAATTTACAAGGAGAAATATAGGCAACATCGATTTGACTGGGAATATGTACTTGCAGGCAGCTCACATAAATTATAACCTTTTATGAAATGTCTCCCATTTCTGAGAGTGTCCAAGAAAGAGAAAAATTATTCTCTTATTTGTCATTCAAGATGTTTCCTCGAAGTTTCAATAATTGATTGAAAACGCAACGGCTACTGTTTCCCTTTATCCTCAATTTCAATAAAACAAACTTTTGGTGCATTTTGGTAAATGAGCGGGATCATTATCCACGTGAAGCAAGAGACAGACGCTAGTGGAGATAGTCTACACGACTGAATACGTTAAATAGATGAGGATTACACATTATGAGGTGTGGCTGTTAAATAACGAGACTGAAGCAGTAAAAACATTTTATTTTGAAATCATACATATTTACTTATTATCACCTTCAATTTACACCATTCTTCTACCCCTACAACACTGCATGGCCCTTCATGTGTTATCCTTACTTTAACTTTCACATCTTACCATATAAAGACTTTAAGCGCCGACAATTTTATTAAGCATAAGTCCTGTTACACTACATGGTTTTACTGGAAGCAGGACTTGAACTCACGATTTGACGGAAACAAAGCCAGGAATGATTACTCAACTCTCGTGGCTGAACTTCACATAGCATGGTCTGGAAAAAAAATGTAATTACAGATATTACAAGTGTCCGATTATCTTGATTAGAAATTATGTCTGGTCACATGCTCGAATATAGTTCTCGATGAAGTAAATTCAATCTATACTAATTCTATTTAAATTTTCGTTATCTTGTAATCCCCGCGTAACTTATGTATTTTTTTTTCTTCGTGTTGATTCAATGTCTTAGATCTAAATTGGAATTTTGTAATACGTCTTGATGACTTATGAATTTATGTATTTTTACAGAGAACTCAACGTCATGAAAGTGATAGTCTTTTACAGAGACTATCAATAAACATATTTTACTTTACATTGTATGTTGCTGAGTTAGTTACATATTGTAGTCAACTCTTACATTTCTTCTACGTCATTTATTAAATCCAAGTATTTTAATAACTATCTGTTAGTTAACCGATTAATTAACGAGTCAATTAGAGTCGCAACACACGTAAGCAACTCTCAAAGCCCCAAATTACCATGCTCTTCGGTACAAGTCGTTATATTGAATAATTGACCTATTTCGTGTTTGAGTTATTGATACAATTGTGAAATGCGTGGCGATAGCTAAACATTGACCCTCGAGGCACGGTTTCAGCAGTGGACACGACATCAGCTGACTACTACGCAAAGGGAAGGCATAAATCAGTATAGATCAAGCTTATAACTGTTTGACTATTTAACTGCAAATTTTGCCTCTTGCTGATGCAGAACAAGGATATGTGTAAAATGATTACACTTCTCTAGTAGGCTCTTACAAAATATTTAGGGATTCAAGGCCCAAAATATGATACATCGTTATTATGTAAAAGACAAGTTGGATTTTAATTTTGTAAATGCATGTATAGAAAACATATACATAGACATTTAATAATGTTTTCCGAGGATTGATGAATATTAAAATAGTTTCATAATATACTTGACAAATTAAAATGTTTCATTAATTTAACGAAATCCATAATTTTAAAACAATAAATAAACTAAACATCGTGAGAAATATGCTCTCCCAAAAGTCAGTTAATTTCGGCTTAGTATTAGACAAAAAATTTACTTTTCTAAATTATAATTGAGAGTTTGTTGTGCGGTATTGAAATATATGAAGATAATAACGAAGAAAAATATTCAGGTATTCGTAATCCCTTATAAACAAACAATTATAGTCATAAGGTGTATGTTAGTCAAACAGATAACATTGAAAGTTCTAAGAAATAATGTCTCATAATTGCATGATGTAATAATGAAATTTCGACTCACTAACAGTATTGCATTTTTCACATTAACTGAAATTTTTAAGTTATTGAAGTTATTAAGTTATTGTTAGTTGATTAATCAGCTTCCAAATACTCGAATGGCCCACGAAATGAATAAGCAGATTTTTTCGAAAAAATATAATTTTTTTCTGAGATTCTAGAAAGTATATTTTCTTATTAGGAAACAAATAACTCACAGGTGAATACATGATAACACAAATTCAAAATTCACGCAAGTATCGAGCACTGCAATTAAAAATACATAATCATAAAGTCACATCAGGTACATATATTCTAACTGAAGTGCACAATCACTATGTTTCACTAAATTCAATCTTATATCATTAACATTCAAGTCTGGAAGGAAATACTGCTAAGCAATAATTTAATTATTTTTCCATATTTCTGAAGTCTTATTTAATAATTTATTATCTAATTCAACTTAACACAGTCACGTTATGAACAAAAACATTAAACGGATAACATTTCAGAGAATATCGTTCATGTTCTATATTTGTTTTTTTTTTTTTTTAAATTCAAATATGTTTCAAGCATTTTTTGAAAAAAAAAGCGTACTGAAGAAATAAATAACACATGAAAGCTACGGATTAATTACATGAACTTTTGATTATTTATGTTTAAGATCAAAATGAGCATGTACTGCAAATGTTCTTTATGCGCATACATAAAGAAAGTCTAACTGATAATACGTAGTAGGGATAGTTATAGTGGTAAACCGATTAACCTTTAAATAACAAATTTTAGCGTCAAATTGTTATCGGTAATTCTGGATTGTTTTCCGATTGTTCGGTAAATTATGTAGATAAATATTAAACAATTTTCATTCAACTTCTGAAATGATGTTATTCTTGAGCGATATCCTTATGATAAAAATAAAACCAAAGTACAGTAGCCCGCCTCAGAAAATCTCAAAATATAAAAACTTAATATGATTAATAAAAAGATTTAAAAGGGACTGAAGAATTTTCTACAGGAAAGTGTCAATCAGAAATACACATTCAAATTATATACGATTCTTAATAATTACTAAGCAAGCACATAAGAAACCTTTTAGATCTATTTTTCTGCAGAAGAGGACATTTTTACTTTTCTTTACTTTTCATCTTTTTGTATATTTTGTACAAAATTTAGATTACACTATTAAGGGATCAAAGTGTTTAGCAGTTCTGTTTCTAATGTCCTTAATTTTTAAAACAAGTTGACAAATAAATTAAGTATTTAATTATGTAGTTCATAATTATTTTTATTGTAAAAAATATTCATGTACAACTATTACCTACAATTTATACAAAAAAATCTCACTTTTACTTAGATTTTGTTAACATTCAATTTATTTTCATATTTTTATATAATAATATGCAAATATCAAATAAATGTCTTATTGTTACGAAATTTTTATCTTACTTTTATGAATTGAGTTTTTTCTGGTAATTTTTTGATATATCTGTTTTTATTGGAAGACTTTACAAAATTATTGGTAGTAAAAAGTCATCAAATAAACGATTCCTAATTTCTAGACATTCTACCTTTGAGTCATTGGCAGATAATTCCTAATTTAATTTTAATTCATAATGTATTTGTTGTAACGCAGAATATCTATACTTATATTTTTCTTCTATTATTACGATGTATTTATTTTTAATAAGATAAAAAAACTAAATTATATTTAAGAATTTAAATAATTATTATTAGAGTTCAAGAAAAAATCAGCTTAGTTCTGATTGGTTCCAACCAGCCAACGTGAAAGAACTTCACTTCTCCGTAACTGCTCTCTTTTGAATAGAAACAAATAGCATTTAGTCACGAAAAGAGCGATAACGGATGAATTGAGGTGGAAAGGTTGGGAAATCTCCTAGATGGCTCTGATTGTCAACGTTATTCGAAGTGAGATGAGCCACGTGACAAAAATCCTCGCGTTTCTATGACGACCAGAGGAATTGGGATTGGCGCTTTCATCGGTTTGCGGTTGACGATGGCTATTTTCTGGTCATCTCCAGTCGACCGGATTAAGATTTTTTTTGTCTTCTTTATTTTTTTCTCTCTTTATTCTATTTTTGACGGTTTGTTCTTTTGATCCGGCTATTTCTTTATTTTTATCTTTTTATGCAGGTAATTTAGGCTTTGCTTTGATTTTTTATTGCTCTGTCTTAAATACCGAAATAGTTGCAAAAGCCTAACTAAGGCACATGTAAACTTTAAGCAAAAGGCTCTTGCTGTTTTGTATATATATATATATATATACAGAGAGAGAGAGAGAGAAAGAAAGAGAGATTGAGTTATTATAGATAAACTTTTGCTAATTATTATCAATAGCCTTTTTCATAAAATATATTTTATTTTCTTAACTCTGTTTCTTATATTTCTCGCTATTTTTTTGCTCTTTGTTTCAAATGATGTCACTCGTGCTGCTTCTCAGCATGGCCTTAATAAACAATTAATCAGTTTATCTAATATATGTGTGTGAAGGAAATGTAGGCACCTGTATCGTTTTTTACATAAATACACTTTTAACTCTGATATAATTATAAATAAACTGAAACACAATAAAATATTTATCAATTCATTTTACTTATGTTCATTATTTGCTCAAAGCAAAGTCAAATCTTATTCAAAGTAACATCTAGTGCAATAATCTAATTTTTTAAAGATAATATTACCAAAGAAAAAAAAAGTTTACTCTATGGTATTAATTTTTTTTCTTTTATAACGCGAATGCATGACAAAATCTGAATATGTTTAAAGTATTACAAAATTGCTTTGAATATAGCAACATTTGATTAGGGTTTGCTGTCATAAATATCTCCGGAATACTCATTAACAGTACTATAATTGCGCATTGTGAAATAATGTCTCTGTGACGCGTATGTAATCTATTTTCATTTTAATGATTCATACCCATTAATGAAATGAAACTTATCTTACAATGGGAACAAATTAATATTTACAATAAGGAATCCTTTATTTTGTTAAAGACTTGCATAAACTGTAATTTATTACGATTGGCCAACTATAATTCAAGATTGATAGGTTATACATATCTTGAGATATGTCCATCCTTCTCAAATAATTTAATTCTGCCTTAAGACCTAATTTCAATTTGGAACAGAAATAACAATGTAGAATAAAGTAGTAAAATATTAAATACTTTCTTTATTTGTAAACGAAATGACAAAGAAAAAAAATTGGATTCGTTTTTTTTTATTTATTTATTTATTCAATTTGGAAATTTAAATAAACATTTTCTAGATAATGCAACTGATTGAAAAGTAGCTAATGTGAAACCTTTAAATTTATGCACACTATTAATTATACTTCAAAATTTGAGTGAGTGTGTATCGATGTATATATAATATGAAAATAATTAATATTTTATTAAATTTAGATAATTTGTAACACTTTTCGGTAAACATTTCGAAACAATGGGCATTTTATTACTTTCAATTAAACAAATTATTTACAAGAAACTTATTACTAAAGTCAGTTTAATCAACAGCACGTCTCTGTAATTAGAAGTGTTGTTATTTTATGTACAAATTTCAATAATTTTTATTTATTTTTTTATTCGCCTTCTACATAAAGTCAAAGACGCAACTTTTATGCCATTGTTTGATTTTGAAGTTTGACATTCTTCACTTTTATAGACAATACTATATAATTCTTAATTATCCTAATTTGTATCACAATTTTTATATTAACTTCAATTTCTGGAATTTCGAAACGCGATGGTAAAATTTTTAGACCGAATGATTACCTTGCATTAAAATGGTATATGAAGAAATATACTTTAATAGAATGTCACAGAAATCGTATGCTAAAAGATGATTTTCTCTTTTTTAGAACAATGTCTGCTCTCTTTCAATGAATATGTAATATTAATTCAAAATAAGAGTGATGGTGTCTCTATTGTCTAACATTTTTATCAGAAGCAATTTTGAAACTTAAGATAAACTTATGACTTCATATTCACTGATCATTTTCATTCATTAATAGAATGAAATAATGAAGTTTTAGACACTTTTTTTTTCCAAGACAGTCTCAAATAAATGTTAGAAGGATTTGGAAATACACACTCTCAAATTACAGATACTCAGTTATATTTGTTATGGTTTGGTACCAAGAACATATAATTAAATTAAATTATTTTGCATATTTATGATGCAAAGAAGAGATTATTTTAAAACTGTTTTCAATTTCCGAAATATTTAATATTTAAAATATTTAATTACTCACTATATTTGAAAATGAAGGATGTAAAAGATGTGGTACAGAACGAATAATTAAGGATTTTAAGTACTTTATGATAATTTAAGTTAATACTTAATTTTTGAGCCTAAGTGAAATTAAGTTTTTATATATTACATGCGAAAACTTTCAACAGTGAACCCACATATTTTCATTTACAATTAATTAATGTATTGAAATTTAATTTCTTAAGAAATAATACTAGATTTAAAACTAATTATTAAGATGTTATTTAAAACATTTTGTATTTAAGAAATGAATTTCGTTGAAGTTATTGCTTGAAAATTTTTTTTTCATTTCTAAATATCAAAAAATATGCATGAACTAAATGCGTCTTGAATTGGAGAAATAATTTCTCTAAAATAGTGCATTATTGATAATTAACAATTCTAGGCATCTGATGCTTTCCACTCTCTGGCAATCGCCAGTATCCAAGAAATCACCTACGAGTATTTTAGAAACTGGTCGAATCATTTCATTATTCAGACACATTTTGCAAACAAAACTACAAAATGATTAATATATCCTTTAATTGTGATAGTCTAGAACTATTAACTCTTTATATGTCCCACACAAACACACACACACATATATATACATTTTCCAAATAAGACAAATTCTTTTAGTTTTAAAATTATTTCATGTGAGACAAATTTCTCTGAAATGAATATACGTAACAAACATGTTACCAATTGCTAAGAAGAACTTACAAAACAAAAGTTTTATACATATATAAACCTATGTCCACATGAAAACTGTGTGTGTTCTCTTCTATTTTCATGCAAAACATTATTTTCTGACTTCTCAAACCAGCTCTCCTTCAATGATTTGTACCCCCACCCCTAGAGAAAACAATTCAGGCCACGGTTGCTCAAGAACTACTACAATATGCTTTTATTCCCAAATCGACCCTATAGAGCATTTGGCGTCCCTGCCCTAATAAAACGCACAGGACGCAACCCCATAAACAGGCAAAATGCGACTTATTTAGCTTCTTCTCTTGTTCACGGAATGTCGCAAGACCATCAGACGAAAAGAGCCAAATTTAAATATGAATTATGTTTCCAAAACGCTCTTTTTATTACTTTGCGACACGTTGTGGTGTTGTAAAACTGGAGCTTTTGAGTCAAGGAGGTTGTGATTTTAACAACTATTAAATTTTTATGGTGTGGATTCCTGTGTGAGAGTTTTGCATTTTAATCCGCACGATGTAATGACATAGAAAAGACTGAGTATTTGGCAAGGTAAAGTAGAAAAAAAAAGAATGAGAATGGAAAGTGCTAAAAGGCAATTTTTTTAAGCATGCGTTACTTTTTATTAGACTAAAAAGTAATTAAAGCAGTTGTTAAAGAATTTCTGTAAAGTATTTAGGTTACTGAAATTTAATGAAAGAGGCTTTTTTTTTATAACGGTGCTCACTAGTTCAAATCTCAGGATTGATTATATTTTGCTGTACTAGCAATTCTTCTTTACTACATTTTGATATTTTTGTTGGCATATTTAGAAAAATAAACTAGTAGTTTATTATCAAAAGATATATGTATCGAGCTAAGAAAGCTTTTAAAAGAGCTGATTAAATCTCAAAAGTTAAAATGTTTCTTAAGAGAACCTGTGTTAACGTTATAAAAAATTACCTAATGCTAAATATACGGATACGCTAATTATGCATTCATTCTAAACTTATACTCAGTTCTATATTTTCATTTACTATAGTAAACTACGTACCAATTAAGGAATTTCACATTAAACAAAAGCAGATTATAGATTTTGAGAAATATAGCAACTTTTTTCTTAATTATATGATTAATTTAATTAAATTAATTGATTAAATGAAGCGAAAATTTAGAATATTTAATTAAGGAAGGTAAAACTCAATATAAAAGGATTATCTTATAATGAAAAATCAATTAATGAATCCAATCACTCGATGTTAAATTTCTGCAACATACAAATTTCTAAATCTTCAAACCAAATTGCATTAAAAGAAATCAATTTAAAAGTTGGTTGGACACTGCATTACTCTAAATTTCCTCTATTTGAAACAATCACTTTTTTTTTAAATTATCTTAAAATTCGAAAATTATGATTATATATTTTTTTATTAACAAGTAAAGAATTGCTCTAGAATAACAGCGCAAAGTGGTATCCTATTCCGATTTTTCTCCTTAAAGTTGGCTTTCATTTTAAAATTCAATTTTAATAAAGATATTATTTCTGTTTAAGTTGCTTATATATGTGTATGTCTATTAAAATTGTGTTAGTAAGAAAAATTGTGCATAAATATTGGCAAGAAACTTCATTTATATGAGTCAATAGGAGGGTGAAGGATCAGCAGGAAAAGAAACAAATTGTCTTTTACTTTTGTATGAAGAGGGGAAATTTCTCGGCATTATGTATTCAATGATCCTTCAATTATGAATTCAAAGAGGATAACAGGGACAATCAAAAGTTAACAACGCTATTCGACGATCGTGGAGCACCACATATCCACAGTGATGCCTAGTAGATTCAGGACACAATATAATATATATATGTGTGTGTGTGTGGTGAGACAAATTCGATTTATTAAACTATCTTTTTCAAGTCTGGCTCTTTAAACATCAGTTAAAATTATCACCATAAAACTACTACTGCTTTCAGCTCTCAAGTCACACAAAACTTCCAATGCTTCCAAGCCTTTTTAGGGAAGTCGAAAGCATTCCGGAATATATTAAGGGAAATTATTAATCATTTTATTAAATTAAATGTATTTGTATGAAAAATTATTTTAAAAACTGTCCTACATTTACGACAGAATGCTTATGCTATATTATTATCAATCAATAGACACTGAATAGTCAGTCAGTTCTGAACCATATGCTTCGGGGTCAAATAAATTAGACTAGCTGCAGACAGATTAGTTGCTCTTTTCCATGATCAAAAAGTCGCATTTCCTCCACTCGTCAAGTAAAGCACACCAGTGTTCTTAAATAGGTTTGCTGTTTAGGTATACATTGCGTATCGCCCACTCACGCAAGATGGGCTACTCGTTTTTAAAATGAGCTGAGCTTTGTACTTGTTTCTGAACAAGAATGTAGTATAAAAATTGTGTCTTTAGTAATTTCATTATACTGAGTATTCTCAGAGTAATGAGGTATGATACGATCAACTTGTGTTGGAGTATTGTTTGATACTTTTCTTTACACAGAAAAAGTTCAAAACGTTTGTACATATAACCCAGCTCCTTGGATCACTGAGTGAGCCGCGGGGTGACTGGGGCTGATTTGTATGTACATGAAATCGTATCATTTTATTTTTTATTCGTGATGAAATATTTTGTGATAATAGCTTTATATTTTTTACAATTTGCTACTTGTCAGTAAATCTCTATTGTCATTTACTTTGAACAAAATGAAAACACAGTTCCTTATGTATTTCTTCCAATAATGTAAGGTAAAATAAAAAAAAAACCATTTATATATATATCTGTGTGTGTGCGTGCGTGTGTGTGTTTAATACAGAAGAACATAATTTATATATAAGTCCTTTTATTTTAATATTTTAAAACCATTTTTATTTTATTTTATCTAAGATGAGTTTCACCGTATCAAATTTAATGTGTCTGAGCTTCATTGAACTTTTTACAACGCAATTCACTTCCTCTCACACTCCTCTTTTAACTAATGTAGATTAAAAGTTGTCGGGAAAAGTCACGAAACTCATTCACTCCCATTTGATTAAATATGTCAATGTGATATATTCTATAAGTGAATAAAGAAATTGTTAAGTGAAATAACAAATTCTATAAGAAAGTGTAGGAAAATTAAATAAAAAGTCAAGATTTGTTATTTTGAAAAAAGGAATGTGCAAATCTAATTTTCATACTTTTGTATGCTCAAAAGAAGAAAAGAACTAAGTTTAACGGAAATTATTAGTTATTAAATTATTTTCAACGATAAAATTTTATGAATTAGAATAATCATGACAAAATAAGGTGATTGAGTCATCTCGTAAGTAACATCAGGCCAAAGTTTGAAAACTGAATTGCACTCTTATGATAATCAATTTATTTATACACATATCATTAAATTTTAATTTTTTTTTCTTTTTGAATAAAATTGTTTCCTTCTGCGATGGAATTGTTTCCTCAATTAATAGGAGACAAATTCTGTACTGAAATAACTGTAAGGAGAATTACCAAAATGAAAATCACAAATGTTTAAAGTGAAAACTCTTAACAATGCAGGGAATAATAAAAAAGCTTTATTTAACATTTCATTGCATTAAATGGGAGTTGTACATATGCCATATCTAACTTCATGGTTAGTAAGTCACTAACATTTGAACACAAAAAAACGAATGAAATTATGCAAGAAGTAGCAAATATAAGAGAAAATATTAAACCATATACGTAAATCTATCACACAGTATGTAATATTTTATTAATTCCAGTATTTTCAATTATTAAGGGTACCAGCATATGAGAGAAATCGTAGTATACTACGTTAAGACTTTGTTTTATATATATATATATACATATATCTTAATTGAATATGGACATGGTTTCTGAGATACATTTGTACTTAGGTATTATTTTAAAGAAAACTACTGTAGGATATATTTCCCAATTTTTTGTACATCTTTTAAGGATAATTAAACATATAGTGAAACAAAAATACTTTTTCTCTAAGGGATACTGAAATTTTAAGAAACAATTTTTTAATGTGAAAAAAAGTAATAAATTTCTCATAATTACAAAGTTCTATGTTTTTTATCAAAAGAAATACAATAATATTAGTAAAATAGTTGATTCATCACATTTTGTGCATTGTTTTCTGTAGGAGGAGTAAAATATTTTGTATATTTATTTAACATTATTTTTAAAAATGGTATCTAAATGCAAATATATCTGAAAATCCATATTCAAATACAATTTTTTATTATTATTTTCTTAACCCAAAATATTTTTACAGTTCAAAAAAATTATTAAAATATCATTTTCATTCTCGTAAAAAAATTAAACTTTATAAATAATTTTAAAACTTAAATGTGATAAAAAGAATGTCTTAAATTCGGTATATTATCTCCTCCCATATGTCCTAATACCTTTAACTCAGTATTTTAGTATATATACTAAAAAAAGAATAGGAATGAATTCCGTTAAATGTTCCACATTTGTACAAAATTCTCTTGTAGGAAGTTTCCATCAGATTTATTTATAGATCTTGTGTTGTTTGTAATGAAACGTTATTATATCCAATCAATCAGTCAGATGTATATCAGATTGTCGTGATAAAATTATGATCAACTCCTTTTCAATGCAATAAAATTTTTATCAATTCCGTTCAAACTATAAATTACATTGAATTAATTAAAGAATCAAACTTTTTAGAAGCTGTACTCAATTTTTAAGTAGTACAGGGAAAGTATAGGGTATAGAAGATATATAGAGAAAAAAATATAGAGAAAAATATCAAATACCAATTTTTCTAAACTCTTAATTACACAATCTGGTTTTCCCATACGAAAAAAAAAATTACGAATAGTTCTTACATGTTACATGACGTCAGGATCTAATTTTGGTTTCAAAAATACGTTTTTCATAATATTTTGCATCATGTTCTCTAGTGTAATAAACTATTAAGCCATCTGATAAAAAAACCCATTCAAATGTAAGTGGAATAAATTTATTCATGAATTTTGCAATCGTATTGGACATGCATGCTTTCAGGAGGAAAATATTCAGGAATTATAATTAAAATAATAAAACTAATGTTCAAAAATTATAAGAAAAAATGAATTCTAGTTGTCGATTGGTAATATATTAATAGTTACGGAATAAAATTAATTATACCGTTTCTACCTATGTAGAGATATTTGAATTGCCTTGTTAGGAAATTTTGGTAGCAAAAAGGGTTGTGCAGGACAATGAGAGGACAATTTTGTTCAACTTATAAATAATTATTATTCAACAACAATAGTGAATTCAAGTACATATTTGAGAATAGCAGCAGTATTACAATTCTTAAATATACTTTATTTTTGTTCTAAAAACTATTAATGTTAAAGATTTTTAGCATAAGAAAATAAAAGAGAGAACCAATCCCTGCACATTATAAAAAACAACTTCTTACACATCAAATATAATAATAAATTAATAATAACGAGCATCATATAAATTGAATTTGGCACAATTAGTTACATAAATGTATTACCCTCAATAATATTTTATAATACCCTATATAATATTATTTTAATAAGATTTTTTTTCTATACACATAATTCTGCTTCCCATTTAAAATATAAAAATAAAAGTTATATTTAATATAATAAATGGATGAACATGTTTTTTATTACCGAAAAATTAAATATTTGCAGAAAAACATTAAATATAACAGCTGATTATCTTATTAATGAATTACTATGTGTAATTAGTAGGGATTTAAAAATTGTTAAAAGTATGATTTAAGAAATATCTGGCATAACAGCGCATGTTTATGCTTAACACCTCAAATAGTAATTAGTATATCAAGAAAAAGCTTGATTAAGATACTGACAAATTTATTACTAAATTGGATATAAAATATCGGTCACTTTTAGAAGCTTGCAAAGAATATAAGTATATTAATAAGTATATATATAAATAGATAATCCCAATTTTCATGCTAATTATAGCACATAAATTAATGAAACAAAAATATATTTGTTGAATTTCAAAAAGAGTTTTTAGCAGAATAAAAATATGTAGTCCATCAGTATGTACGCAATTATATGTAAATATTGCTAGATAAAATAATTAAAAACATTTTGAAAAAATGTTTTTATATAATTTGATTTTATATATTTGTTTTTATATTATTTTAATTTATTTTATATATATATATGTATATATATACTCATTGTCAGAGAAATTTGAGCTCCAAGAAGTAAGGGTGGGATTGTTACGAAACTTGGTAAGAATATATGCGTCATGCAGAAAGTAAATGGATAGAACTGCAGCGTGATTGCGTATTGTGTAATACCACCAAAGGGCATTAAACTTCGTTGTCTTCGAATATGAAAAGGGTAAGCAGAGCTTTTCTGTGTGTATTTAATCTGTTGCACGTAGGGACTCTTTTTAACTTGAGATGACATTATGCCTCAATCGGCCTCCGTTTCGAGTGGTATCGTGCTAGAAGGACTTAGACTGCAACCGAATGAAACCAGGTCCTCTTTAGCGACGACGAATTCAGATTCAATTTGGGTATTGATGACCTTCGCGTACGTGTGGGGAGGCCCCGTGGTGAACGTTCCAGTCCTGCTTTCACTATATTGTGGTACACCACTTCCACAACTGTTATGATGGTGTGGGGTTTCATCGTAGGCGACACACGGTAACCCCTATTATTGATCCACGGAATCATGACAACCCAGAGGTACTTCCGTGACTTTCTTCAGCATCTCATGTGTTGCCACTCAAGGCAGGGTTCCCAGGAGCCATTTATCAACAGGGCAATGCTGACTCTCACACACACACAAAACAAGGGTTTCACAGACCTCCACTACATTTTCACCCTTCCCTGGCCTGCTTGAACCCCAGACTTTTCACTTCTCTTAAATATCTGGGATCATCAAGGCCTCAAATTGGACAGCCAACGAGTTTGGCCGAATTAAAAGCGCGTATACAGCAACTGTGGAACGAAATATCGCAGGACATATGATGGATTTGTATGCTTCCAAACTTGATCTTATCACCTCAGTCATTCATGCTAGAGATAGTACAACACTGTACTAAAACCTCCAATCATTTATAATTTTTTTCTACAATAAATGACCAGTTTCTTTTGATTTTTAATCACTTATTTACATCGACGTTGTACTTACGTATATAAAATTTCGGTATATTCTGACAACTCTTTCTTATATTCTGACAATTTTGCTAACTCCATAAAACAAGAAGTCGAGAAAAATGATAAAATATTATACATTGTTTTTTAAATTTCAAATTCAAAAATACGATGTAGACTGTATTACTACAGACGTATCTTTTATCTAACGATATATATATATATATATATATATATATATATATATACATATATATATATATATATATATAAGTGTTTTAATAAAGATTTTAGCAAAAAGGAATAATAACTATTCTGCTACTGTTACATAAATATTATGAGTATTGCTACTTGGTTTAAATTGATTTATCATCAATATAAATAAAGTCTTCTTAATTAGCTGTATTTCAACTCCCATCATGTTTATTTGTCCTGAAAGTCTTACCATACTCAAGCTTAAAAGGAGGAATGAATTTGAACAAGTCTTTCATATCTTTCCTTTTTTCTCAAGTCACAGTTCAACCTGTTAGATGCAATAAATGCTAGTTTATATTTTTCTGATCTAGTGGTCTATCTGCTATACTATCTTCTTATATTAATGGCATTAAATTCTGAATCTTCGTTAAAGTCACGCTTAAATTGTATGAGACGGGGTTTTGACTTTTCCAACTGTAACCAGTTCAATTTGAGCCAATTTACTGATATCCCTGTAACTTTTACCTTTCTATTATTGATAGAATTTTCTAAAGTACTGGTAGAGAAAAAGTCCCGATGAGTCAGTTGAACCATTTTAAACTGCTCATCGGGATAGCTAGATTTTTATTATGAAAAAAATACATTATTGTATGGAGTTAATCAGATTGGCTTCTGAAAGTAATTATTCATTATTCAATACTTAAAATGATTTTGTCATTTAGTGGTGTTAATACTTATTATTAGAGAAATTTGTTTTGAATAACACTGTTAGGTGCTAATCAAGTGCTTTGATATTAAAATTTTAATAAGATTCAAAAAATGGAGTTAATCGATTTGACAAGTGAATCATTCATTGTGAGTGTGCTTGTGTGTGTGTCTGTGTGTCTAATGAAAATAATAATTCAAAAAAGTACATAAATAAAGTAAAGGAATACCACTATGAGTACTTGTTAGTGATTGTTTAACTAGCATCTGTTTACGTTCTTATGTACAGGACTATGAAAATAAAAATTTACTTTTTTTCGGTGGTATATTATTGACCTTTTATTTTTATTATAATATAAATTTTGAATAAAGAGCTAATTAATATTTTATCCTAATTAATGAGATTCATTATGAATATTGATAATTAACAAGGAACACATAATTTAGATATTAAAATAGAAATTATTGAAAACAAAATTTACTAAACTATTTTTAAGAAAGGAATACTTCTAATACTCTAGGGAATATAGTTCTTTTCTGAAATAGAAATATTGTTATATCTATACTAGAAACATATTATTTATTTACATAGTACATATTAAAAATTTGTCTTTTTATAAGTTAGCACTTATAGTTAATTATTAGAAATTCACAATAATTGTATTAAGGTGGAATACCATACTATTTTTTTAAGAAATTCATTTGCAATATAAAAATTGCTAAATATTTTTTTTTGTTGAAAATTTTTAAAAAATTAAGAATCCCACCTAAGGTTTAATGCATTTATTTCGTAGATGAGAATAGATACATTTTGTTTTATGGACTAAAAATTGTAATTTATATTAAACCTAAAGCTTTAAGTATTGGTATATCAAATATTTATATATAAGTCATTTTAAACATATGAGTTTAATAATTGTGAAATTAAAATAAACAGTTTCTTAAACAATTATTTTTATAAGATATTTTAGAATTTTTCGGGATTTAACTATCTTTCTCATATATAAAAGCAGTCACCTCCATATCTGGTAACCTCTCTTTCTGCTTTGCATTTAAGACGCACCGATGTAACCTTTTGTGATGTCTTGTTTCTATATGATAGTACGTAAGGTTAAAACAACTTAAACAATGAAACGTTTAGCTTAAAGAAAGTCTTACTGATTCTAATTTGATGAATACACGAAGAAACCAAAAAGGAATAATTGTTGCACTACGAATGATTGCATTATTTTTGTTCGATGATGTTTGTTAGATTATTCGCAACTAATACCTTTGTGAATGAAGAAAATTCTAAGAATGAAAAATTCCCCACCAAAAAATGCAGAAAAGTTTTGAATAAAGTAAAAAGTCCTTCTGAACAAAAAAAAATCCAAAGAACGAAAAAAAAAAAACTGTCCGAGAATTCCAACAAAATTTGAAATTGAGAAAAAAGGAACGCCAAGATTGTGAATGTGATTCAACTTTCAAAACTTTAAACTTTCAAATCAGACTTTTCTCTACCGACGTTTCTATCCTGATTATTTTTAATAAAAATTAATCATTTTAACTCATTATATATATATATATATATATATATATATATATATATATGTGTGTGTGTGTGTGTGTGTGTTTCAAAAAAATCTCTATCACTACTTTCTTTATAAAGAGATTTTTTTCTAGCTTAGGAACGCATGTCTTTTAAGAGAAAACTGTATAAGAAAGTTTTCTTGTGTAAATATCTTCAGAAGATAAATTTATTAAAATAATTAGGTTTAAGGTTTCTTCTTTTGTTCGGTGTTCGCTTAAAATTAAATAATTGTTTTCATTACATAATTCATTTTATTTATTTATAACTTTATTTAAAATAAATATTTCACTTTTGTATATTTTGCGTAGTATAAATTTATTAGTATAATAGATATATTACAACAAATCTAAAACTAATAGCAACTCTAAGTAAAATTGAAAAGTATTTTCATGATTAAATATGATTTTGATTTTTTATAAAACTCTTAAGAGTCCTATCTTTTCCTACTCCAGTTTGAATTTTTCTTAAAAAATGCAATTTCTTTTTAAATGCCATAACTCTTAAAAAAAGAAGTAATTCTGGTAATTTTTTTTTATTTTTAATAAATTTTGGAGATTGTCTTAAAAAATTAAATTTGAAACTAATTTTTAAATAGTGCAAAAATTAATTATTGTTGTTTGAGTGCAGAAATAAAAAGTGTGGCAGATGATTAATAAGAGAGAGATATGAGCAAAAATAATACCAAACATTCTCTTATATTCGCGATCCATTCAACTTTAATTTTATAATCTGTTGAATAGTTGCAGTATATGTTTTTTATTCGAAATAATTATATAGATGAAATGATGATATATTATTAACATTAGAAAAATGCTTAATGGAGTATTGTGTCATATTTTACAATTTTTAACGTATTTTTTTTCACTTAAAAAAATTTTATTTTCTCAAAAATACATAGCTTATTTTATTATTTATCTATCAAGCTATATGACACTCACTTAAAAATAACTTTAAGGAAATGGATGTTTTTCTTTTTAAGTCTTTGTCAAATGAACGAAAATATTGATAAAGATAATTTTTGTAATGAATGCACTACTCTGACATCGATGAGAAATATGAAGAAATAAATGAAATGTATGCATTCCACTTGAAATAACTCGATCAAATAAGTCACGTAAATATTATTAACAAATATTTATTTGTTTTCTAGATTTTTCATAAGGAACTATATAATTTTGTACTATAACCTTGAATAAAGAACAATTTGGGAAGGAAATACGTCATCGGAATGACGTGAATAATATATTCATGAATGTTTATATTGGTAAAATGGCTTATAAATTGTATTGAAACAAACGCTTTTTACTAAAGATTATTTAACAAGCATGACAATTCATTTTACAAAATTCGTTAATTTTTCAATGTATTTACTAGTTTACAAATTTCTAAATAAGGGACATAAAATACGAAGAGGTTTTAATTTCCCCACTGCTATTGAAATAGCAGCTTAAATGTTTGCGGATCTCTCGAAGCGAAATTCCAAAAATAGTGCGTAAAATACATGAAAACAAATATATCAAAGCATAAATTTTATGAGATTAACTTGTTTTCAGTGATAATGTTTAAAAGCTTACATAATCTATCAGGATCCACAATTTTTGAAGTTCACAAAATCAAAGAATACGGTGATGCTAAGTGCTGCTGTGTGTAGATTTCAAAGGTTTCCCAGAAGATGGTTATCTCGAAGAATTTGCGCTATTCAATTCAGTAGCTGAAAGCTTTCAAATCCTTTGATTGTGTTGCAATTATGTCCCATGAAATCTCTTCAGGCGTTTCGCCTTAGAAAGCTTAGTGTATGCTTTAAATCATTTAATTCCCTCTCCACTGCTAAAGGGATTACTAATCACACCAATCGGACGAGGATTCACAATGGTGTTTATACTCGTTAACAGCTATATCGTGATTTGAATCCAAAGCTTAAGGGAGGAATACAGAAATAAAAGTATTAGTGGAATAAATCTTTTGAATTTAATGTTTAAACGTTACCATTTAAAGTCAAGTATAGCCAAATTAAATGACAAAATGTTAGTAGGCAATTCTTTGTTATAAGAGTTAACTTCCTACAACTGTACCTTAGGTACATTTTTGAAAGCTCTTTCAGAAAGTATTCTTTAATTTGATGAATATTTTACGTTTGAGTTTCATTACTAATGATTTTAAAGCAGCAAAATAAAATTAAATGTTTACTTTCATGGTAATGTTTATGATAGTGATTTCAGTTGAAAGATTAATTGAGATTAAAGCATACACAAATCTATTGAAGTTACACATATAAGAGCTTTTATATGTTAAGATGCTTATAAATTATTCATTAAGATTAAATTACATTGAGCATTTGTAACTGCTTTCTTCTCAGAATTGGAGTAGATTTGTTGATAACAATTTGTTTAATCTTTTATTTACTCATTATTTCATAACAATTCTTATCAGAGAACAATGGAATGAAAATATGTTTACTTCTTTAAATCTTAATTGTAAGGGAAAGAGAAATATTCATATTTATGTTACAGAAACTGCCCATTCTATCAAGTCATGAAAGGGGAAGCAATTTCTGCTCCATCAAACAATGGAAGAAATTAAACGGTTAAAGTTTAAAATATTATACATTATTTTGGTTACTTGTTTACGATTTGCTGTGCAAAATAAATTGTGATTTCAAATTTGTATCCTACAAGATCCCCCTCTTTCTTTTTCTACATCATAGAAAAATCCAAAAAAAATTAAATTTTTTAAGTAACAAAAAAATTTGAAAAAAAAAGAAAAAGGAAAATTGCACCTCAATGCAAATAAGAGAGAGAAAACTAATACTTGAAAGAATATTAAATAAATATAGCAAGAATATATCTTCAAATCGGGAAATAGTACAAAAAAATTACGAAAAACAGTGAAAACAAAGGAGAAAAAGAAATAAAAAATATGAAGTATAACAATTATACATTCTTAATTTGTTTCAAGATAGATTAGTTGGTTAAGCAAATGTTACTGGCCTAGTACTCCTTACAGTAAAATATTATATACCAATATGGAAATTCCATGAATTCAAAAATAACCAAATGCGAAATGATTATATTGAAATAAATTAAACCAAGTAAAAATATAAACGGACAAAAATCGATGTTCAGAAATTATTCGATGCAAACAGAAAACGAACAATCGAAAAATTAATAAATCATATTTCAAAATATTTGAAATTTTACATGAGGCAATTCCCTTGCAGCAATAAAAACACAAGACTAACACTAACTTAACAAGAATTTCTTGCTGTTGTTATAAGAAGAAATGTAGCAATGGCCTCTGTCAAAGAGAAAAAAAATTAATACTACTGAAGAATTGTAGAAATTTTAAAGATGTTGTAACAAAATGGGAAAAAAATTAAAAATAAAATATAAAAAGAGGGGGGAAAGCAAACTTAAGAACAATAGCATGGATACAAAATTTAAGAAAAAATTTAAGCCACACACACAAAACAAAGAGAATCTAAAAGCTAAAATTATTATATTTTAAATTACTATTAATGAAATTCAAAGAAAACTCAACTTCCAAATAAATTTTCTGAAATTCATCCAGGATAAAGTAAATATCCTGTGTCTTAGTCAAAAGTCTATGTATATAAATTCTTTTCTTAATGTTTTCAAACAATCATAATATTAAACTGTAAAATATTTACTTTAAAAATATTTTTTTAAGAATAAAGTTTCATATTTATACATGCAGTTTGTAAAATAAATATGTTATTACGATTAAAGTATTTTATGCCGAAATAATTAAAAGAGATTTGGTGATTTTGTGTGTAACTAAGTTCCCACACATACCACTTTTACAAAGATTTTCATCTGATAGAAAACCACGTAAATAAATAGGAAAGAAACAAGGAGATGAAAAAAAAGAAAGAAAAGGGAAAGTCTTTCCGCAGATGACAAAGAAAAAAAAGTAGGAAGGAAGGAACAAAAAAAATATCCTCAAAGCCAAAATGGAATGACTAGGAGTAAGGATATACCAATAGCATTTGTTCCCTTGAATTCGCAGCTATGGTCATTGGAAGGGAGTCATGGTGGCCGTTACAGCGGGCGTCCAATTTTCCTGCAGCGGAGAAATCTGGACTGTTCGGTCTTTCTATGTTCTAGAGGAACAAAGCCCACGATTTAACACGCACAGGACATTGAGATCCTAGAAAGACATTTCAGTGATTAAGGTTGGGGTTTCGGCCCCCCACTACATACCCTTCTCCATTGCTGGGTTTTTATTTCAGTTTGAAAGCGACAGTATTCTTTGTTTGTATTTTCTTCGTTCCATTTTCATACGACTCTGATATTGCTCAGAAATATTCTTCTAGACAAACTGATGTATGAACATTGCTCCAGGGTGTAATGTCGTGATATTATGTTCGCATCATCTTTTTTGTATCGAAGCACTACACAGAAGAAAAACCTCGAATTAATACCTTTCAGGACAAACAGCTTGTACCACTTTTTCACAAAACCTACATATTGGCAGTATCCTTTCAAAGAATTACTTTCTTTCCATTTAGGACAAACGTATTTAAGCTCGGCAGAACGGAATTGGCTAATAGCACAAAATTGAATCGTTGGAAGACTTAAAAGTCTTGTTGGATTTGTCGAAGAAACGTAATGATTGTGAGAATAGTATCATAGGTCTTATAGCAGAATTACTTCGAAATTGAAGTATATTTCATCCGAAGAAGTATTATGTTATTTCGGAGTAAATTTAATTTTCTCTTTGCGGAACTCATACTTCCATTTTGTTTTCGATAATATTTACGTAGCAGAAATAAGGGCTTCTCAATAAAATATGTAAGATTTGATGTGAAATTAAAGTACAGTTACAAGAACAAAATTTAATACTTATGTACTATAATACTCGTTTTTCCAGACATTTTGATTGATATAAACCGAGTACACACATGATTTGGTTACAGTTTAGTTTAATTACAAGACATATCCCTATATTAGCATTTCTTAAATTATTTTGTAAGTTTCTATATTCTGAAAAGACTGAATAATTATGTAAGAGTTGCTTTTATTAACTGGCCAGTTTCGATATAACAATATGACAGTTTAAATATGTGATGGTTCTTTTTTAAATAATCTATTGTATTACATACAATAATAAATCAACTTAATATCAACTTAATTAAATCTATTAAAAATTTCTTTAGATTGTGGTTGTTATTTGTTAAAATAGGATATTATATTTTTCAAATCGGGGGATTGGGAAAGACAAACCCAATAAAAGCATTTAACTCAATGTACTGATTTATATCATTTTGTTCAAGTAAAGTAATTCATCATAATTTCTCATTTAGTTAAATAACGAACAAATAAGGAAATAAAGATTTACTTGTTTAATAAAAATCTTAATTTTTAAAAAAAAATGTGTTTCAGTACTAAATTTTAATAAGTTACTTCTGATTTCTAAATATTACTCATGAAAATCCAAAAATTTTTCATTCAGAATTGTTTATTAAATATTATTTGATGTATTTCTTATGTTTAGGTTTTTGTAAAAAATATAGAATCTCAGAAGGTCGAAATGATCTTGAAATAAAAGTAGATTTACAAGTCTGTTATGAAAAAGTATTTCATTTTATTTTTGTTCTATATTACTGAATCTAATTCTGATATTCTGCGTAACAGTTGTTTTAAAGTTAGTTCATAATAAGTAATAAGTTGTGCATTCTATAGTTTTTAATCGACTGACGACAATTTAACAAATTATATTTGATTTTATGTAACGGATAGAAAAAAAAGTATTACTATGATTAACAAGAATATGTAACTTTTTTTCTTTGAAAATAAACTATAAAGCATCTATTTTATTTGATGTTCGAAGTAAATTTCCTCCAAATTTTTTTTAAACAGCAGCCAGAATCTTAAATAAGACGTATTATGTAGTTTCAGATCTGTTAGTCACTGTTTATGATTCTTACAGTAATGAACATTTATTTCAATTCATGTGGAGATGATATTAACATTTTCATCATAGACATTAGTCAAATGAAGATGACTAAAACAGGATAAGTATTCAGCATATTCCATTGATGAATGTTCTTTCTCAATTCAGGAACCTATAAATAATAAACCATGATTAATATGACTGACCACAGCATATCTTGATTAAGGGAAGCAGTAAATTAAATTATAAGATAAATTCTTCAAACTAAAGATGGATTAATGTATTCCTTTGAAATAAACTGACTTGGCTAATGCATGTGTGAGTGTGTGAATCATAATTTCTTATCACTTGGGTCGTTCCACGCGCAAAAGAAATTATTTTGTTCCACTTATTCAATTGAGATGAAGTCTTTCCATTTACACTAAATAAAGGTTAAGTGAGTAAAAGTGTTGAAATCAACAATTGAGCGCTTAGCTGATTTTTTTTTCTTTTTTATTGCGGTTGAATGAATAAATTTCTCGGTAAAAGAGGGAAAATGCGGCAGATTTATTTTTGAAGCTATTTTTTCCTCCAACCTTTTCATGACTAAGGGGATAATTTTTCACCACTTTAAAGTTAGTGTCTGTTGTCTTTAATTATAACTTTGTCAGTATTTTTATACAGAATTTTAAAATAGAACAAATGCCGAACGCAATTATATAAACGAAGACTTTTAGAATATAAAAAAAGAAACTGTCAAATCAATTGGCGCCAATGATAAAACATTTTTGGGCTGTACTCTGCTACTATTTTAGTTTTATTGTGTCATGTAGTAATATAATTACTGTGTTTTTTCACATGTATTATTTCATTCTGTAAGTATAAATTTGTGTAATAATAAAATATGCTTGAACAAACGATAACAAATGCCTGTTAATGACAAATAGTTACGAATGAAACTACACATTATTATGCATTTTATTTGCAATCTTTATTTATTTTACATCTAAATAAAGTAAAATAAACAGTTACATACTAATATTTATTTTTAGAAATCTTATGGTCTTGAAAAAGTTAAACGTAATCATATTTAAAGTATATTTTAAATATTCAAAAATAAGTTCCTAATATTTTTTATTCTAATAAATCTTAATTACAATGCTTAAACTTATATAAAAGCTATATATAGGGTGATCAGTTTAAAAGATACTTATTTAATATATCTGTATTTAATGCGCAGGTATCGTTTTCTTCACTTTCTAAATGCAAAAACTTGCTTTTGAAACAAATTATCATGAACACCATTAGTAATGCTTAATTCGATTCTGTGCAAATGATTTGAATAATATTTGAATATTTTTATTATTTTTTTTATTTTTGAAAGCTCATTTTATAAGATTATGAATATCAACAATAAAAACCGTTTGCATGAACTAATTCTCTGAATTTAATGAATTCCGAAGAGTACTTGGACATAATTCCAACTTTTACTGCTTCACTTGAGAATACAGAACAGTTACTGCTGGTTTCAGCAAGACGGAGCCACTCCACCCACGCCCAACCTAACAATGAAAGTGCTTAAGGAATTGTTTGATGACTATTTAGTTTCAATAGACTTCTGGGCACCAAGGTCACTAGACCTCACCCCGTTAGATTATTTTTTTAGTCTTACAAACATTGATGAACTAAAACAAATTATAACTGAAGAAAGCTCATCAATAACACCAACAATGTTGCAAAATGTGACAAAAAATTTGGTTCGACGTGTTCATGCTTGCATTCAAAATGGTGGTGAACATTTTGAACATTTGCTGTAGGAATGATAATGAAAAAAATTTCAAAGAAATTTTGTTTTTTTTTTAAATAAAATTATTGCATGATTAAGTGACATCGTGCTTCTCCATTTCTGTTTCATTTCACAATCCAACAGAGTTGAAAATTGCCTCCTATATTTAAACAAGGTTCAAACAATTATACTTCAGTGTTAGAATAGGTGCCGCATCCGTCAGAATTAAGGGTAAAAAGAAAAACCAACGGGTAATATTTTAAATTGATCACTCTGTAGTTAAAACTAAATAGAGTAATCAACGATTAATTTTTAAGGGATAAGCGTAAGTGGTAATTTCAAAACAATATGAAATAAAACTGAAGGTTTTGTGGCATTTTTTTTCTTTTGAAGTTTTAAATTTAAATTTCAAATTAATATTTATGTCATACATTAAATTGTTATTTTATTCTATTTTGTATAGTTACACCCGGCGTTACTTAAACTGTTTTGAAAAAAAAATTTTTGGTGAGATATCATATGTTTCTAATATGTAAAATAATTAACAATGAATTTTGGTTAAAAGTATTGAATTAAAACTGTCAAATAAAAATCAAATTGTTTTTAAAACTGCATTTTAATTGGTAATTTGTTAAGATATATTTATCTCAAAATTTAGTGAACAGTAAAATGTAAAAATACATTTTTTATGAGGATAAAAATAAACATTATTCTTATTTTTTTTATTTAGTTAGTTCAATAAATATACAATTCTCAAATGACTATAGTGCCAAAATAGATAGATAGATCATTGAATAATTATACGCTATAATTAAATAATAACGTATACAAAATGTCGAAAAAGTTAAAAAAATGAGGAAATATCTTGGTTTAAAATAGGTGAATATAGACGATAGTTCTATGTATTCAAAGAGTTTTTGAAAAATATACAAGTATAATAAATTACTTGCAATAAAAAAAATAACCGTATATCAAAAATTTTATTTTTCAGTTCTAATATTTTAAGAAAATATTTCCTCATTAACACTGAATTGGCAATTTATTGTTTTATTTTATAATTGTTATAATAATCTTGATTTTTAAATTACAATTATATAAACTATGCGATAGTGAATATGCAACACCATATACGCATTACCAGGAAAAATATGCAAATTACGGGGTACATACAGTGCACCGAGTTATACAAGTGACCGAAAAGTACTTTGCATTCCGGGGCAGGTGAAGCAAGATATAATGGAAGGAATCTTAAGAATCGACAATAAATGTGTTACTTCGTCAGTCAGAATAATATGCTAGCATTTTTTTGTCGCAGGAGAAACATTTTAATACTGAGAATGCCAAGAAGCCGAAGACTGAAAACTTCCAGCAGATGGTGGAGTACTCGGATGTATGATGATAAACCTGAGATGAGCTGTTTGAAATCGCAGTAGGACACCAACACGCATCCTACACGCATCCATTGTATACCGGTCGTTTCAGAGATAGTTGCAAGAAGTTAATTTGGTTCGTCCAGGGAATGGCTTTACTGCCAGAGTAATGTCAGCAAGTATGGATCGACGATTCTATAGGATTGCACTAGAGACCCCGCTGGCAACTTCCGTTTAACATTTTGCGACAAATGCAAGAAATGGAGTGCCATATCGAGCAGGACCATTATTCATCGAGTGGCATAACGGTGCCTACATTTATGTCATCCGTTAAGAAGCCTGCCATTAAGTCAAGAGCACAGAAAGATCTGTTTGCGATGTTTTCGGGATAGATCCATGTGGACTTAGGTGTGGCATGATGTGGTGTTTATAGTAGTGTCTCGCATTTGTTTGGGCCATGACAGCCGTTGTGTATGGTCTGGTGGTGACAGGTTCAATACTGCCGCAACTGTGGATTATCATATCACGCGACAACGTGAGATCATGGTTTGGGGAGCCATCACAGACTAATGTAGATCTCCACTAGGCAATATTGTGGGCAGTATGACGGCTCAATTATATGTGGATGACGTGCACCATAAGGAAAAATTATTATTTTTACAAGAGACGCCGAATGCCAGGACGTACACAACACCCCTCACCCTACATGAACTGCAAGGTATTCGAGTGTTTCCCTGGCTACCTGTTCTCTCACCTATTGAACATATTTGAGACATGATTGGAAGTTGTTTGTGAAAGTTGCCACCGCCATGATTTAATGACAAAATGTGGAAAATAATTGGTAGAGAATTCATAATTATCACTTAGAAACCAATCAGCATAATCTTTGAATCTATACCTATACATGTTGCTGAATGTATTGCCGTTAAGGGTGGTCAAACAAATTACTTTACATTCTTTATAGTCACTCTACTTATAAATGTAACACGTTGTAATAAACATTACTTATTGCTCGTTACTGTCTCTCTTTCTTTGTCTTTCTATCTTTATATTACTGCGCATGCATTCTATATGTTTCATTTTCTCTGTCAATTAGTGTACATTTAAAAATAAAATAGACTGATCAGAATATTTTAACAATGGGTGATATGTTAATAGCTAATTAAGAATTGTATGTAGCAACTTAACATTATCTGAATCAAAACATAATTTTTTCTTCAAGCATTAGGAGTAATTGCAGGGAATTTTGGACCTCGAGGTTTCAAGTACATAAAATCAAAATTTTTCAGAATTACAATAGGTTATTTTACTACTTTTTTCTTATTTAATATATGTAGCATCTAAAGGTTTCTAATAAATAAGTTTTTGATAAGAATTGACTCTAAAAGTCTAAGAAAAATTCATCTAAAATAAAAATATGATTTTTTTAAGGAAAAGTAATACTTAATAAAATTCTAAAGAAATAACCTTTTTGACAATGCAATTTTATTCTATTATTGACATCACAATTTAACTTTTTTTTACGTGTTTAACATGGTTCTAAGCTTTATGCAGTAGAAAAGACAGATGCAAAAGATATTAAATATTATTCTTAAATAATATGAGAATAAATAACCAATAAATATGAACTTGCATGCCTCCAAATAAAAAAAATATGCTTTTCATGATTAATTTCAACTTATTTAAGGTATTGAGTTTATATACTTTTCGGAGTTATTTACTCGAATGCTTAGGAATCATTGTATCATGGATTTGTTTGCAAAAAAACATCTTTAAAAATCATCATCGTAAACACTAAGAAATGTTCGTAAGACATATCGAAAAGAAAAGCAATTAAAAGTTTAAAACAAAAAGTTTAATTTTTCAAGTACAGCACACCATGTGTACTAAATCTACATACATAGAATGAAAAGAAATGAACATAAATTTTGAATTTTATTACAAAATTACGCAAAGTAGAATTTATTAACAATTTTAAAAAGTTTTTTACAATGTTTTGCAAAGAAAAGATTTATCCACCCTAGAAGCGCATTTCTTTTACATTTATTATTAAATTACTCAATATATATATATATATATATATAAGAATTAAAGAAAACACTAAATTACTAAACTGAATATATTTAAGCTAAATGTAATTAAATTAAAGCAAACGATAAAAAATTAAAAAGTGATGTAGTACGCCAAAAGTCATGTGTTACTCCAAAAGTGATCCAATATAAACAATAGCTCCTTGGGTGGCTAATCAAAGAGAGGGTCCATCTCTGATTATTTATATTTCTACTTAGAATATTTGAGAACGAACCACAGGATGAAAAATGAAGTTGCTAAAATTTTAATTGGGTCCTCGAGCTAATTATTTCAAAATTTCTTATAGTACTAAGCAATCATTGCAAAATTTCGTCAGTTCAAAAATGTTTAAATATATGTGTCAGATCATAAATGTATATGTATATGTATATATATTATATATATATATATATATATATATATATATATATATATATATATAT
>BMAW01011069.1:398590-443469 GCA_019974015.1 Nephila pilipes | reverse complement strand
ATATATATATATATATATATATATATATATATATATATATATATATAATATATATATATATGTGTGTGTGTGTGTTAATTAGGCTAATTAACTTTAAATTTTCAAAACCCTACTAAATTACAGATTATAACTGCTGAAAACCTAATTTTTAATAATTTTTCTTCTTCTCTTATTCTAACTACGTCTGAATCAAATCTTTAAAATCTTTAATCTATTTAAAATGCTCAATTGAGCTGAAATTTTCAAAACACTATTTTTTTGCAGGACAACACGATAATTTAATAATAATTAGTAACAATTAGATGCTGAAATTAATTAATTAAAGAATTAAATTTTGCTCATAATTCCAATTGTGTACAACGTGCAACAGTTCAATATTGAAACCAGTAAATTAAACTATCCCCTCTTAAAATTAAATTATTAAAGCTAATTAATTCAATTTAATTCAACGTTCTCTTTCGCTCTTAAAATTTAACGTATAAAAACATCATGTAAAGCAAAGTATGAAATTTGAAAGAAAACTCTTGTTTAGAAAATTTGTTTCTTATTTGTGATATTTCAAAACTAGGTTTCTTTGCATTTTTAATCTAAGCTAGCAATTTTAATCTTTAATTTAATGAATAATCTGTAATTATATCAATGAAAAAAACAGTAGTTATATAATCTGAAATTTGAATTCTTAAAATTTTAGGAAATTTTAATGCCACAAATACTACATAATTTAGTAAAAGTAATCAGTAAATTATCAAAATAACTCAAACAATCGCGAGTTAAAACTATTACCCTAACATAAAACATACAAAATATTATAATGAAAATATGCCATAAATTTACTGAAATACAAATTATACAGAAAAATTTTAGTTCTAAAGAAAAATGAAACATTAATTAAAAATTATAATCGAAATAAAGGTTTCTGATTAATATATTTGATAATATCAGCGCAACCTTTAAAAATGATAGTACTCTTCCTATTGTCTATAATATTTCGCATAAATTATAGCAATTTTTTTTTACTAGCATGAGTAGTATATGTATTCGAAACATTATGGGAAAAAAATGTTCTCTAGAGTGCTTAGTACTGATGACTCTGATCTCCGATCTGTTGTGCAGTGTAAGACAGCTTGATTTTGGTTTCTCCCCTTGCACAAAAATTTATTCTTAAGAAAAAGTTTTTTTACACATAGGCTTGAAAATGTTAGGCAACTTAGGAAAAAATTTTAATTAAAAAATATGAGATGCTAAAAACAATTTAGTCGAGCTTGCCTGCATGGAAGCTTTAATGACAAGATGTGACGATTTAGGAATTGAGTGAGCAGAGCAATTGACTCGCCGAGCGTGTGTATTAGGTTTACGGCTAAGCGCAAATTGCTTTAGTCGTCTATTCTGATTCCGTGCTGGAATGGTAGAGGACAGTAAGGGAAAATGTTGAATTTTGATCGGAAAAGACTCGGAATATTTATGTCCTCTGAATTTCAGTCATTAGTTACTGTTCTAAATGAAACAGAAAACTTTTTTGAAATAGTGACGGAAAAGTTTTTTAAACAATTTAATTTTATTAAGGGGTGTTAAATTTAAATTTGTCACCTATATTCTTATAAAATGCACTAATTCTATTAGAATTTTCATTCTGACTATTGCTGATAACTCTAATGGAGCTACTTTTTTAACTTTATCAATGTAGAGTTTTGTTGCATAGTATGACTTAATTATTTGGCATTTTGTCAAAAACGTAAGTAATGATAAATACACCCTGATCATTAAAAATACCTATTTCTAAGTATTCAAAAAATAAATACTCTGAGAAACAAATTCATTAATATCTTTTTTTTTTTTTTTTTTTTTTGTATAGAGACCAACTTTTAATAGCAAAATTTATTCAGTCTTTAAACTCTTTAAAACCTTCTGATTGAAGATCTTAATTAATACACACACCACATATACATATATATATATATATATATATATATATATATATATATATATATATAGGTTTGGATATGTGCACTGTCCCATCCTCCTCTCCCTTTTACGTCGAGTGGAGCAACCTAAACAGACGTCACACCCCTTCAGTAGAGCCCTGCACGGGAAAATCACTCAGACGGACGCCAAAGGGCAATAAACATTAGAAGCAGTAGAAAGACATTCTCCTTAGTGTTTATCATATATCTTTTAATATTTCATTATTCATTGTGTTCAATAAATCATTTTTCATACTAAGGTTGTAGTCATTTTCCCAAATATATATATATAGTTTTATTATAATACTTTTAGATGTTTAAATATAATGATGACGTTATTTTCTTTCAAAATAATGATGATAACATTAAACTTCTTTACTGTTTCATCAATAGTATTTAATTTTATTATTATTATATTAACTGAAATCAATCGGAATGTTAAGCTATATTTTTAAAAGAATAGAAGATGATAAAATTTATAGTAATTTGATAAGATAAACATATTTTCCTGTAACATTCATATAGTACCTTTATGGGAAGTGTTTTTTTCAAATCTGAGGACTTTTAGAAGCTTAATCTGTAACCAAATTGCACATCATTTTAAACTTGGGACTAGCATACAAGATATTTCCTATAACTTTGATTATTTAAAAATAATATAACTGCAATTATATAATCTTTAGAATTTTATCAACAGAAATTTGTAGCAAATTAACTATAAATCTTAGTTATTTTTTGTTATTAAATAAATATTTTCATTTAAAAAATTTCGCCTATTATTTGCGTAATTTTTTTTTATTTAAATTTATTTCCATATTTTTTCTTGTATTAATATGCTTTCTCTCTGATAAAGTTAATTGTTAGTCACATCCGGTATAATCTACAGTTTACTCTCCACTAGACGGAAGTTTTTCGTTAATATAATGACTATGTCTTGGGTCTCATTTAAGTTCTTGTAATCTGTTTTTATCCGGTTGATTTAATACATAGTATGCTATATTTCTAGTTTAATTAAATACTAATAATACATAACTTCGACTACAGATATATTTTACTTAATTTTTCCTTTGTATCTTATTATTTTCAATAGTTTTTTTTTTTTTTTTTTTTTTTTTTCTATTCTGGGTTGCGACATTTTTTTTCTGTGGAAATAGTTTAAAACCTGTAAGACATTGTTTAATCGGCAACTCCGGCTAAAGTCAGATTCAAAATTTAAAAATGTTATATTCCATTTCCTTTATGGTTCTTCTTCCTAATTATCATTGATGAATTTTTTCTTCTTGCTATTATTTATTGGTTCAATATTCATTCAGATACAATTGCCAGTTACTTATTTGTTTTGATATGTAAAGTTTCATGTACTGAGGCTTACAAAAATAATTTAAAAACTTCCATTCTATTTTCTTCTATAATCTACAATGAAAATATGTAATATGAATTCTTTACGTAACGATAATTCTTTTTTTTATATTACTATTTATGTACTGATTTTAAATGGACGCGGTAGACTGATGGTTATGATCATGAGCTCACGGTTGGTGATTTTCTTCGAATCGCGAGTTCAAACCATGATGCCACAAAAAACTCAATGTGAAAATCTCTCTTGTGTTAAATCTGTAGGGGTCCAAAGTCCTCCCGTTGTATGGTGGAGAAGATAGAAGAGGTGGTTGTTAACTCAGGTATCATCCTCGTCACTTGATCGAAATTCAAAATTACGTGGTCTGTTACCAATAGCTCTCGTGTTGTTCCAAGTGTGACGTTAATGAAACTAAACCAATTCAAACTGTACTGTATCGTCTGTGGCATATCCACATACCTCGGCCTTCTTTAATGTTTGTTGGTCGATGTGCCAACTTTGACACTCATGCATCTGGACTGCCCGAATGACATGTGATCTCCAAGATATCAACAGTTGGGGAGCTTGTGAAGGAATTAAGGGAATTAGCCAACGAGAAGCCTTTGGAGGTCGTTGGCCCTCAAAGAGGGTCAGTCCCTGCTTGGTTCCCCGTCTAGACGGACGTCTTGGTACCTCCTTTCATACTTCTCTAAATTAGCTGTATATAATCAAATTAAATATTTTTAACTTAAAATCAGAAGTTATTTATTTCTCAATAACATAATAAATTATCTTCAAATGGAACAGCACTACTATTAATTAAATATTTGAATTATTTTATTGATTTATAAATTAATTAACTATAATCTTTGTCTCTCTCTCTTTGTTTATATATATATATATATATATATATATATATATATTTGACATGTATAACAGTTTAAATATGTCTGGAAAAAGGGTTGCATAAATCATATATGATATTATGATATTCAGAAGAATATTATAAAATTATTAATGAAGATTTTTGAGAAGATCGGAGAGAGAAGATGGTCATAGAGAACGACTTCGAACCCTGATTTCTAAATTAGACCTGGTGGCTTAATAATATTGCGGACCTTGATAAATAAAACTGAGGACATTAGAGATGTACAATTTCATCTTCCTGTATTAAAATATGTCGGAACAGGTCTAGGTACATGGACCGAAAAGGAATCTTCCAGAAAATGGCATTTCCTGTTGGAAATTATGTTTGTACCTGGGGGATCACCCGGTTGGATAAAATGTCAACTTGTTCCGTTGCAATAATACCATCTTCTGTGATAGGGCCTGCAAAATACCACTATGTCACTGGCTAGATCATAACACAGCCACCTCCGTTTCTCAGTTAAAACAAAGGAATCTAGATGGTACGATAATTCAAGTATTCTCCAGACTTAAATAAGTCTTATTGTAGGAAACATTGTAAATAATGATTCAAAAGTCCACATATCTTTCTTCCAAGCATATTTTGGCCAGTCTTTATGTTAGGAACACCATTGGAGAAGAAGTTTTGCATTCACATGTGTAACAAGGGGCTTGGGAATAAATACTCTACCATTGATTTGCTGTTGTGAAGCTTTCTCCTAACAATAATCATTCATACAAAAATCTGCAGACGTTTACTTAGTTCTCAGTTACTTCGTTACAGTTGCATTCTTTTTAGATGTCACAAACCACTTCAAAATCCAACGGTCTCTTACATTCAGCTTTCTATTTTGACCACGATTCTAATAGATGTTGTTTTTCCTTGAATGTGTGCTTTGTCATGATTTTCATGTCAATCCACTTACTTCTAAAAAAACATCCCCAACGTTAACAGTTGTGGTTACATATGTTCTTACAAGGTGTTCTCCAACAATGTGCCCTCTCTAACATTCAGTTATACCCGACATCTCTAACGATTAAGAAAAAAAAATGAAGCATTTAGCTTCAAAAAACAGCTTGTAGGCAGGAGAATAATATATTTACTACTTTCGGTTAGTCTATAATATTGACTAGACTAATAAGTAGTTAATATGGGACCTGTTCCTTAACACTTTCCATACTGATATGTGTTTCAAGTACTTTGATAACCACCTGAATATATATATATATTACTTTTTGAAATTTTTTGAAATGTTCATGCACCTATATAAATATAGTTTATAGATCGCTAAGTACACTAATGCATGTTTTTTCTCTTAACTACATTCCCATGCAACCCTTTTTAATACAAATTAAGTACTGCCAGAAAAGCATTGTAATCTATCAAACAAATTACTGGTTAAAAATAATTTATTTAATATAATATATCCATAAAAGACATTTATTATCTTGCAATATTTATTATTTACATATATGTCCATAATTTGTTGTTTAATTTAAAAACATTTCATTGAAATACAACAATGAATTATTTTACATTTATTAAGCAGCAAAATGCTCACTCAATACCTTTAAGCATCATTTTAGTGCTCTAAGTAAATTCGTTCTGAGACATACATACTTAACAGGAATTAAAAACTGATATCATAAAATTTTTATTTAAAAGGAAGCATGCAGTTCTGTAAAATGATCTCTTACAGAAAATAATTCCTTACTCCAGAAATTATTCGAATTGCTCCAACAACCAAACATGTATTTAACCCATCATGCAAGAGCGAGTCCAATGAACGTGATGTTAATATGTAATATGTTTAGTGTTTTAAATGATCGTAAATAAATAATATCAACTCGTGCCTAATTTATTACTTTCATCGTTCTGTGACTAGTTTTCATGAATTTTTAAACGGATCAACACAACGTAATTACGTTAAAATGAACTATGACTAGGGAAGTTTTCTGAATTGGGAATTACGTTTCGCTTTTGGAGCTTAATAGAAAGATTCCAGTATTTGCAAAATATTTGGCTCAATATCTTAATGTTTATTCGGTTTCAGATGAAAGAAAATTACACTTTGTTTGAAGAGAAATATAACATAAATTAAGATTAAACATATGTAAACGTTAACTTACTAATGTATGTAGTTATAATGAAAGTTATACAGCATAAACTCATTTATATACTTTCTTAAAAGTATTTGTAAAATTTTTATTAAATTAGTAATTAATACGGCATTATTTTTCAATATTAATAAAATTTACAATTTTTAAAAATAAATTCTAGTAATCGAATGTGATGTTCCATGACTCTGTAATTTAGATTTCCTATTATATCTGTTGAATATATTGTTACTCAATCATACTTCTCTCTTTGTACAATGGCAGATAGTAAAAAAAATGAACTTGAACTGAGGATTGAAAATAATAATAATAAACAGAACTGAGGATTAAAAAAAGGATGCTTAATGGAGGAAAAAACTCAAATTATTTTATAGGATGAAAGAAAAAAAATATACCTAACAATAATATTTAAGTTTTTGAACATAATAAAGTCAGTTATCATTTACAGATATTTTAAAAGCTAAGCATAACAATTCCTAACTTGATGCAATTTTGCATACTTCTTACATTTTATTACTCTTTGTAAGAAAACAAGTTTTATTAAATTAAAATACAAATTAATTAGAAAGTGCTACCAATGAACATATAGTTTCATTTAAAATAGCTCAAAGGTGAAAAAAAATTAAAAAGGTATCATGAATTATAAATCAACGTGTTAATTAGGAAATTTATTTTTTATTAAATTATTGAAAATATAGTTGAACACAGTCACCAATATTCGAGAGAAAATCTTTTTTTTACAAATTCAAGGAAAATATATTAAGAGGGAACAAAAATAATATAAGGTAAATATACATAAACTTGAATATTTAACATAAAACTTATTAAGTGAAATTCTACAATAACTATAAATAGATACTTAAATTATTTCTGGGGTAAAATGTCTAAAAAATATTAGGTGATTTTTTTTCAATACCACTGTGAAATATAAGTTGTTAGCAGTAATATTACGAATTTAAATAACTGCGAATGTTAATAATATTTTATTGAATAAAAATATAAAATACTATTTATTGTTTGAAATGTTTTATATTATCCTCATCTCAGCTCAAATTCATAAAAATGCTAGCTTCATTCTTTGATCGAATAATGTTTTTCTAGCTTTTTTACTGAAATTTGACTTTTTATATTATGTATATCTTCAGTTTTTAAATCTATAATTGTTCTTTGAGCTAACGTTTTCCGTTGAAATATTTTGTTGATTCTTTCCATATTCAAATATTTATGTGTATTCTAAAACTTGTTAAGTTCATTGCATTTGATAACCCGTTCCAATTTCTCTTGGTACTTTCTTCACTACCAAATAGTATTGAATGACATCATTTGCACATATTTATAATTTATAAGACAGATATAAATATTAGAATATTTTCACAGTTTATGTATAAACATTTTACTTTTTGAATGTGAGTTGATCAAATTATTTTCTAAACTATCCATTATTTTATTATTTGAATTTTATTATATTTTACACTTAAAAAAAACCCTCAAAAATATAAAGTACCGAGATATTACTTTAAAATCGGAACATTTTTTATGAAAAAAATCTAGAAATATTGCAAAAACTTTTTTCTTGCTTGAGTATATTTAATCTGTGAAAATAAAAAAAATCATGGAAGTGAGATGTAAATATGCAGCTAGTACTCAACGCAGTGTTTTATGCACAAATAGCCAGTAACCAAAAAATTGAAACCATATATTACCGATCACTAAAAGTTATTTTTTAACTTCATTATGAGAAAAGTACGTAAAGATGATGAGATAATATTTTGGAAAACAGTTCCATATAATCATCAGTTTCAAAGACTTCAGGTTAAATATTACACTCTTTTAATTGAATGTAACAACTTATTTTTAAACTACATTCAGATAGGATCATTATGAACCTAAGTAATACCGATATCTGGCAGTTAGCCAAGAAATTCTATAAGAAAATTTCAAACATTAAGATTCTAAAGTAATTTTTTTATCTTACCTTAGACAATCTTTTTTTTTTCTGATGTATATGTTTCGATTAAGTGTTGAGTTAGTAAGTCATGAAATTTTGAGGTCTAGGAACTCAAAACATATTATTTAAAATTCAATTGAATTTATTATATAAGTAATGCTTTCTTTTTTTTATATTTCTGTTGTTATTTTTAATTACTTTTATGTGCTCGAATGGTATAAGATGAATGTGTTTTGCTGAATTATGAAACAAACTATAAGGAAAGAAAAAAAAATTATTTTCATTTAAAAAGTTCACAAGAGTTTTGTAATTGTAGTCAATAAAACAATTATTCATATTGTTTTCCTTCAATGCAAATTAATTGCAAAATCATTTGAAAAAATATAGGCTTATGTTACAGCTTATTTAATCAATGGATTAGTTGTGTGTAATTTGATTTTGTACAATGGATAATATTTTGATGATTAGATAAGCTATGAAATTTTCTCATCAATGATTTGATAGCGACTCTTTTTGAGCTATATTAAAAAAAGTGTTTTTTTTTTAAATTACTTAGATAGTTTTTATGATATATTTGGCAATTCTAACATAAGTATAGCTGATGCAGGGTTAAATATTGTCCATGCCAGATCAAAAAAATTTCCAATAGTACGGCTATTAGTGTTTGAGGGATGAATCCAACCCCATATTTCATCCAAGAGCTTATAATACGGTATAATTGTACCAGGTATAGATCAAGCTAATCCTTAAACACCTCACATAATTTGGAAAAATAGGTTTTTATTTATTGATTGAATATTAATTATTGTTGGAAATAAAAGAAATATCAGGATTATTGATGATGGACCTAATAACTTCGATCAGGTTACGAGGGCGACTCCTAAGCTGTTACCTGAGTCAAGGAACATACAAATCCCACCCAGATGAGAACTTTTAGTCTTTACATATTCATAACATATCAGACCCTGAAATATATTTTTAGTGGAATAAGAATTCAAAACTTCGGCGGGTACGAGCTTGCTACCAACTCTCTGCAACCGTGAACTTTCTCTAATGGTTCAAAGAAAAACAATATTTATTTTCATAAGATATCCGTGTTTGTAGAAAATAAATAATTCATCATAAGTAGTATTTTATACTCCGAGTTTATTAACCTATCTTTCACAATTCGCATGCCTTAATATATTCTTGTCTCCGTTCTAATATAAATCCATGACTTAGAAATAATCGATATTTAACAATCATATAAGATCCATATTTTAATTCCCTTTTATGTAACTTATTTAGAATAAACTGTGTGAATAAACTTAAAGCTTAAAAGGGAATGAATATTTGTCCACTGTAGTATTTTTTTTTTTTTTTTTTTTGGGGTCATATGTCGTAAAAAAAGTCTAAAAACTTTTCCCGGTTATCAGGGCTAAAGACAGGTTTAACTTGATGTCATTTTTCTTATAGTTAAATGGAATAACTCGGTGTAAAACTGGTACAAAAGTTATTCCAATAATAATGTTGTATAAAATATGTTTCTAATGATTTTTTTAACCAACAAACTTCTTATTGTTTGAGTAACGCACACTTAATCTCATAATAATCTTTTACGCTCTTCAGAAATCTCACTAACTATTCTTTCCATATCCAATATTCTTGATGATATAAGTAATTGTTTTTATAACACAACTATTAATTGATAGTTATAGTTCCAACGCTTTTCCAAATTTTTTTTTTCTTTTCCCCCCCCCTTTTTTTCCCTTTTTTTTTTTTTTTTTTTTTTTTTTTGCAAGAAATCTTTTTTGTTGCGAGTAAATAGCGATAAACGGCTTTCTGAATCATCGACTCGTTGATGTTTTTGTTCCATCGAAAGCAATCGCGGCACCCACTTGGAAAAAACCTTTTTCACTTCACTTCAAAAAACCTTTTTCCTGGTCCGATCGACTTAAAATTTTGACACGTTTCAAGCAAAGGTTAGTACTCTAGAAAGACCTGGTTACTGGTTTACTACGAGCGCCATCTCTGGGTTAGTCTCGGGAGTTATTGATCGATGTGTTATAGTACTATCTCATGACCAGTTCATTTTTAATTCTTCAAATTGAATATAAAGTACATTTCATACTGATAAAACTAAAAAATAGCATAATCCTTAATCAGAATTTTCTCTTTAGAGACTTTTCTATATTTTGTTGTAATATTTATCTTCAGAAACTTCTTGCAATTCACTATGGAACACTTCCAATAATTTTGATATTTCAGGGTGACTTCCACATCTTCGATTAGTTCATGTTCTAATTTTTCAAGTTTTTAAAATGTTTTACCTTTTTTTTTTTCACTTTGTATCAAACGACTTAATATGTTCAACTGGTTGAAACTCGGGCTAGTTCACCTAATTATCTGTTCTTGTCACATGATCGTGAATGTTCTTTTGATGTTAACAACATATCCTTAAAAAGCTGATATATTTACAGAATTTCTTTTTGCTCTGGAATAATTATCATTAACGGTTTTAAATAAAAAAATACATCTATTTGTTTTTGGCCATATTGCTCCAAAAAGATACATTTATGTGATTTTTGAAGACATACAAATGATGAAAAACAATTTCAGAAAACTGTCTTATGATCTCGTTATCAGAGTCATTATAGGTTTTCCAGATATTTCAACACTTCAATTCTTACGTTCTATAACATTAAAATTTCAGAGCAAATAGATTCGAACATAAAAGCAAAGTTAAGTTTTTACAGAAATAAAATCCACGAAACTAAAAAAGAATTCTTACCAATTAGAATGTGGCTATTTATTCCATTTCTTTAAAATTTAACGTACGAGTTTATTTTTTTTTTCAATACGTGCATTTTTTTCTGTTTAAAAACAATTTCTCAGCTAAGTAGATTTTTAAAATAAAAAAAAACTTTAAAATGTAACTTTAAATTAAGTTTAATTTAATTTCTAACAGAGTTTTCAAATAATTTCATTTTAGGTCTCCCATGATCTTTTCAATCAATTTAAAAATATTTAAATATTCCCACGTCAATTTTAAACAAGAATTTGTCACGAATTGAACTCTAGAGTTATCGATACTCTTATATGGTTTGGCCAACTCATTTGATATATACGATGCGTTGAGAAGTTTGATATCTGTAAAATTTTTGATTTTGTTTGTTTGTAAATTTTTTGTGAAATTGTTTGATTTCATAAATTTTTGTAAACAAAAGGTGAAAAATGGGGTCATTCATTATCAAATAAATGAACATTTTGTGTGGTAAACACTGCACAACTAAGAATTTCATAAAAAAAATAATATTCGGCTGATAACATACAATTAATCCGTAACATTCGTTTTCTTTAGAATAATTCATATGGGTTTTTTTTTAAGAAAACTTCCTAAGGTCTTGTCAAGAGCATTTTTTATTACCATTTTGTTTTTTATTCTATCATCAATGGAGTCTCAATGCTTGTATCTTCTCTCAATTTAGTTCTACTTACCTCATAGATATAAATGTTTTTGCTTTTTTAAGTATTAACTTTATCTAAAGATATTGCCGTTTATATATATATATATATATATATATATATATATATATATATATATATAAAATTCCTACTAAAAATATCTACCTCCTAAACACCAAAAATAAATTTGTAATATTAATTATTCTTAGTAATACATACATTTAAAAAAAATTAAAGATATATATATACATATATATATATATATATATATATATATATATAATTTAATAGCACATTTTTTTTAAGAATTATAAATAAATTAGCAAATTATTTCAAAAGTTATCACGACGGAAAACTGTAAAAATCACAAAAGAACCATTAAATAGAAAATAACTAAAAACACCAAACTAGACGGAGAAGAATTTCCACCACCTGAAAAGTGAATGATAATGCTTTGAGCAAATTTATCTAAAAAAATGTTACAAATTCAAAAGAAATGAAATGAAATGAAAAGTAAATACACTAAAATCAGAAATTCATAAAAGATGCAGAAAATGAAAAATTTAAAACCAAAAAACTTCAAAGCAAATTAGAAAAAATATATTTATGTAAAGTTGTAACAGGTTTCGAGAATTAGGCTGTGTTATTTTAAAGTTGCCCAGTTATTATTCTAAAGTAGTTCTATGGCCGCGGTAGCCTAGTGTTCATAGTTTCTGATTCGTGGCCGGTGGTTTTCGTTCAGTCGCGGGTTCGAGCCTTGGCTGCTAAAGACCTGCCGTGTAGCTGGGGCTGTTGAACGTTGAATCTGTAGAGGCCCAAAGTCCTCCCATTTGCGTGGTGTGGAAGTTAGGAGATGGAGGTGCCTACTCAGATGTCATCCTCGTCACTTGACCGATGATCAAAATTACGAGGTCCGTCGCCAATAGCCTTCGTGTTGCTTCTAGTGCGGCGTTAATAAAAACTAAATGAAACTAAAAAAATTATGTAGTTAGGTCTAGAATTATTAAGCAATCTATGCCCATCAATAAAATATATTATTAAAAAAGTTCTAAACCCAAAAAATCTATAGAAAATAATCTAAAAGCAAACTAAAAAAGCACATTAAAATTTAATGACGGGAGGGGAAAACAGCATTAATTCAAATAAATTATTGACAGCAAAAATTAAATTAACTATAAAACAGAAATATTTTTTAAAACACTAGGAATAATATTTTTTTTTTCTAAAAATTATTATTCCCACTATGAACATTATTTCATACTTATACAAATCACCACGTATTTGAAAACCACAAGCATAATATACAAAACACATAAGCCTGAACAATCATTTGCATAAATTTCGAGTTTGCTTGATACTTAAAAGATGATACACATGCATGTTGAAATCTTATGATTGTAATTATAACAAATCAAATAAGTCTTGAAAACGCAGAAAAACTTAGTTAAAATAGCATAGAAACTTATATATATATATATATATATATATATATATACCATTCACTTTGGCAGAAATATGACTGAGTTTATCAAACAAAATAACGATTCAGATTTATTTCTATCGTTAAAATGATAATAAAGTGAAAAACCTGTGTAAGGATAATTAGAAAAGGATATAAACTAAAGATTTATAAGCCATTAAAGAAAGAAATTTTGAAATCGAGAATGGTTTTGAATATAATTGTAATCTAAAAAAATTTAGATTTGGTCTCAACAGAAGGAACGTCAATATTGTATTAAAAATTTTAAAGTTAAGAAGATTCTAGATTCTTGTGACTTTAATATTATTATCTATATTAGTAGAAATATCTGGTTCATACATTTCATCTGAAAGTACATAATGGTACAGATTAAAACTGTATAGGAATATATGTTTTGTTTAAATTTTGTAGTAATTTAAAATATTTTATTTATTTCCTATAAAAATATATATTCTTAAAAAACTAGAATTTAAATTTAACTGAAAAGTAATAACATTAATATAATGCAAATCGTATAAAGGATGCAAAAGTTTTAGGATTTTAGATGCTATGAATATAAAGAATACATTAACGAGCCCACAGTTTTGTTTACTGGGGATTTAGTTGTAATGAGGGATGGGAGATTAAGAAATGTTATGCTCTGGTTTATAAACTTATGATTTATAAAGGCAATTCAGTGGAAAAGAGTAAAGCTATATAATTTTATAAGAATTTTATCCTGAGGATTGATGTCGAATATGTGTTACCTTTTGAAGTATTTGCTTAATAATTGGTATTCAATGTTCAAAACAAATTGACTAGCTCAAACTACGGAACTGAAGAAAAGAGTGATAGTATATATATATATTGATTTTAATATTTCAAAAAAGAATTGTTTATTGTCTTGGTAGGATAGCTTATAATTATTCAATTATTTGTAAATATTATTATTACTAAATGGTGATCTAGGATATTAAAGATAATAAAGCATTTAATAAATTTAAATTAACAAAAATTTTATAAAAAAATATTTTAACTTCTTACAGAGGAATAAGATTCTACGTAACGAAAATATATATTATCATGTACATTTTTAACATCTAAAATGTATTAAATTCTTGGTAAGCTATGTGGTATTAAAAATATTTTAAAAAAGATATATTACTCAATCGTGAAAAATATTACTATCTATTTTACAGGACATTTTTAAATAACATTAAGAATTCTGCTATTAATAAAAACTGTATATAATTTATTTCATGAAAGGTAAAGATAATTTATTCTATTTTGTTTTGGTTTTCAAGATGTTTTCAAAAGCCATTTGACATATGTTGAACAAATATAAAATAATTAACTTTATTGAGAATTTGTACAAAAAATATTGTAATAATTATTTTTTTCAAGTGGATTACATTACATTTAATATAACTTATTATGATCCAGTTCAAAATAAGTTTACTTCAACATGGAACTGCTAATAGCATCCTGGCTAATTTTAAAAAAATATTTTTTTCAAATAATACATCGTATTTTTAACACAAAATAGATGATTTGGTAGATATTTGGGGAATGGATAATGAATTTAAATCTAGTGGTATATCACACACACACACACATATATATATATATAGTATATATATATATATATATATAAGCGAAGACTATAAAACCGATTGACTTGAAATTTAGCATATTTACTCATTTTGCGATGTAGACACTCACTAAGAACGGATTTTACGGAAGTCTTAATCAAAATGTAATTTCATCCGTTCATCTACTCTTATTCGTTCGTTATGTAATTTTGGCGACTTTATCTCCAAAAATGGTATGACCGACGCCAAACGGAATATATTTTTTTATATGTATACAGTGTATTGTCACCAATCAAGTTTACTTGGTGATATTTGCGCGTGCGGAATAGAATAATACCAAATAATTTTATATTGAAGCGCTGATGTAGGATTGGCAAGAATATGGCGAAGGGACTCTTTACGTGAAATTTCGTACATGTCGAAAATTGAAAATGACATATTTAGCGATAGAAATAAATGAGTTTGGAATCCCAAGCTTGGTGAAAATGTAGTTTAGCTCCAAAACTTAGCGGGATTTTAAAAAATACTAAAACGGGGACTTCTTACGGAGTAGCGCACACGTAAGCAATCTATATATATATAAGCGAAATACCACTGACTGACTCATCACGAGATCTCAAAGACTATACAACCGATTGACTTGAAATTTAGCACAGTTACTCATTTACTATATATATATATATATATGGGGTGACATTTTACTAATTTTTTTTATTTTTCGCATATTTTTGAAAGTGATGGATAACCATTATTAAAGACAATCAATTTCTTAAAATTTTTAATTTAGATTATCGTTATCGTTTAAAAATTGAAAATTTTCTTGATATTTTACATATAGGTTGCGAAATATAATATTATCGTCTGCCCATTGAAGCGGGTGGGTATCAGATAGTATGTATGTATATATATATATATATATATATATATATATATATATATATATATATGTACAGAATATTATCTAAATCTAATACAAATAAATTATAACTTAAAAAAGGCTGAATTTTCCGACTTTGACTTCCAGATAATAAATCACAAATTGTAAGGAAATATTTATGATAAAAAAGATGAATTTAATTTTCACATTAAATAGTAATTTACATATATTAATATAAATAAATATAATGTAAGCTATTAGCTTCATAATTATATCTTGATTAGAGAAAAAACTGATTATTTTCTTAAAAAATATAAAAAACTCAATGGAGATTGTGAGCATACTTTAGATTTTCTAAAAATAAACATTCCATATAAATTAATTAAGCAGTTGTTGTATATAACAATTTATCGATAAAAACATGTGTCTAAATTCCTATAAAATTTTAAAAGAGGAGATTGTTTTATTATAAAGCTAGTTTAAACCTATTGATACATATATATATATATATATATATATATATATATATATATATATGCGTGTGTGTATTTAAATATTATGAAGTATGTCGTTTTTACACAAATTTATCTTTAATAACTATTATATGATGACTTAATCACAAGAACTGAAATTTGAACAGAAATCTTTCCAAAAATCTAATATTCATGCTCGAAAATTTTGTGATTGCTTAAATGTTGATCTATCTGTGATTTATGTTGATATTCTGTGAAAAAACGGTTGGTTGTGAGAGAATGGAGACTACTGGACTTGAAATTTATCTATAGGTGTGGTGTAGGTGTTAGGAACATCATGAGGTTTATTTATTCAAGTGTCATCTTAATTATTTGACTACTGTTCAAAATAGCAACCTAGCAAAGAATCACTTATCCTGCCGGTCTCAAGCCCGGATAAAGAGGGTGAGGTGAAAGGGTTTCTTAATCGCCGGTCACCTCCATCTATGGTGGCATGGTGCAATCTGATCTCAAACATTAACAAATAAGTTTGGCTAGTCTGGACGTATTCCAGTTTCTGGTGCACCAAGGTACTCCTCATGTATGTAACACATCGATCAATAACTCCCGAGACTAACCCAGAGATGGCGCTCGTAGTAAACCAGTAACCAGGTCTTTCTAGAGTACTAACCTTTGCTTGAAACGTGTCAAAATTTTAAGTCGATCGGACCAGGAAAAAGGTTTTTTGAAGTGAAGTGAAAAAGGTTTTTTCCAAGTGGGTGCCGCGATTGCTTTCGATGGAACAAAAACAGCAACGAGTCGATGATTCAGAAAGCTGTTTATCGCTATTTACTCGCAATAAAAAAGATTTCTTGCGAAAAAAAAAAGGAAAAAAAAAGAAGATTTGGAAAAGCGTTGGAACGATTGTATCACCCTAAAAAGTGATTAAGAAAAGGTGTTATGTTGATGAATAAAAAAACATTTTGCAAAAAAATGTTGTTTTCAATGTTAGACTCGGGAGTTATTGATCGATGTGTTATATGCATTCTAAGGATGAAGAGGCCGCTAGCAATAGAAATACTGAGGGCCTAACTATACCAAACTTAAAGTTCCCTATATGTGAAACGATGGGTTGGATCCTTGAATTAATGTCCAAAATAGCAAGGTTCTTCCCCGACATAGTTCATGCGCTTTTGAACTAAAATTATGTCAAAGTTACCATTTGAATTTATAAGATATATGCATAGAAAAGGTTTTAGTTTTCTAAAGATGCAAAAGCGTTTCATTTATCAAGCTATTTGAATTTTAATTGATAATAATAGTGGTTTATAAAATGATTAAATAAATAAACAATTTCTCAAAAGCATTTAAAATTTAATACTTGGCCAGAAATTAAGCGACTTGTAAATTAAGGAAATGAGTCAGACACAATAATTTTCTTCTCTAATATTTCAATTAATATAAATAATATTTTTTTCTGATTCATAATATCAATCAAATATTCCTATAAAATCAAATCAATCTATTTTTTTGTAGTATATAGAAATAAATGTCGAAAAAATGTCCCCACTTTTCACGATTAGTAATTAATTATAACATAAATTATAAATTGTAATATGCGTAATGTTACAAATATAAATTAAAAACTTTCAACCAAGTTGAAAATGAAAACTGACAATTAATGTACTTATGCAGTGATTTCTTGAAGATCTAAGATAACATAAAATAAATTATAAAAGTATAAATAATTTTTTTATTTCAAACATAGGACGGAAAATACATTTTTACATTAGTCTTAAAAAGGCATGTTTTTCTCAAATAAAGGCAATAATCTATCATTGTGTAAATAGTAGAAATTTTTAGAAGTTACAGTATTAATAGCCTGGTATGAAATATGTTAAAGTTATATTTTGAATCATAATTTTTGGAATTATTAACTGTACGATAAGTAATTCTATAAAAATCATAACCAAATATTATTTTTCACGTTTTCTCACAACACATACATCAAAATTCAAATTCTCCATAATAACATTTTATGACTAATTATAGTAATATCAATATCTTTTAATTCCAAAGACGGGAGATATAAACTTAATTGGTGAGATATAAACTATTATGCTTCACATTCTTCGTATTGAGAAAAGAGGCATGGGTGTGTGGAAAGCGAAATGCCAGCATAAGCATCTTTTCACTACACATTGATTTACAATAATTTTCATGACACGTTGACTTTTCACTACCCATTGACTTACAAATTTTATGTCCAACGAATGAACAACTGGAGCTACAGCGCATGGAAACTGCATACTAAACAGATATATACAAGAAGAGATTCTTAATCAGATGGTCAAATCTTCTGTTACTTTGCAATTTAGAATACATTTCAACCACTGAAAAAAATGCCACGCTGCAGGATTCGAGCTCATTATGAACAACTGTCAGAGTCATAAAGATGTCGTATCATTGGATTGAAGGAGGCAGGTTGGGCAAATCGGAGAATCACTCATCATATGGGTAGAAGCGATGCAGCGATTAGAAGAAGCAGGCAAGAATGGGTGGTCAATGGCAGATTTAGGGACACAGCAGATCGGGAGGACAGAGTGATTTTCAGATCAGCTTTCTCAGCATATATATATATATATATATATATATATATATTCATCGTTATTAACATCTTCATCAACCATTATATTATCCGAGCGTCCTCCATGACCATTGACAGACGGCTGATAGAGTGGAATCTATACTCGAACCGACCACTACGCCACCCGCCACTCACGCCTGCACACTGTCGAGACAGATTACTGTAGTACTTAGCTCTATCAGGTTGGAATGATAATGACTGGGGATGTACAGTGTTTAGCAACGAATCCCGCATCCAAATGTGTCCTGACAATCATCGAGACATATCTGGAGACGCTCAGGGCTGCCTGCCGATCCTGCTTTCATTATTGCATGCCATACAGACACTCGACCAGGAGTTATGGTCAGGGATACCATTTCTCTTAATAGCCGGGCCCCTTCAGTCTTCATTAGAGGCACACTTACAGCACACACACCGTTACGTCGACGACATTATGAGACCTGTTTTGCTGCTGTTCTTTTTGCAATACCCTGGCCTTATTTTTAAGCAAGGTAATTCCAGACCACATACGGCACATATTTCTATGAACCATCTTACAGCTTGTCAAACACTTCCTTGACCAGCCAGATCGCAAGATTGCTCTACAATCGAGTATGTCTGGGATAGGATGGGTAGGCGACTGTATCTACCAAGAATTGTTGATGGTCCAGCCCGACAATTGGAGCACTTGTGGAGCATTGTGTTGTGGCAGCTTGAATACAGGCCAGAGGTGGGTCAACACCTTATTGAGCTCGTTACTTTGTAACTATGTAACTCTGAAATAAATCATTCATTTTTTCTGAAATATTAATCATTTTCTATTCAATACATAATTTTCCTATCCGCCAATTTTTGTCTACATCGGATAACTGCTTCTTGGTGCTTTGCTTTTTTTTTGTTTGTTATAGAGTGTAAATGAGGATTTATTTGTGATTCACGTAATGCCAAAACTATATTTCTGCATAACATAATTTGATTCCATAATTTAGCTTTATTTTTGTTATTTGCCATTAAATATAAATCATTCATTAAATAATACTATTATTAATATAATCGTATACAATGATGACCGCCTAACAACGTTAAAAATATTTCTGATACATTTTAGTATCAATTCTTCTAAACTATTTTAATGATGTAATTCGTTTTTTCGAAAATTAGCTAGATATTTTCATTTCCCCATTTTCATAATTGTATTTACGAGATACTGAAAGTTTTATAGATTATGTGACTTTTCATCGGAATTTTAAGCCGACTGTGATATTTGATAAGTACTCTTCAAATAAAAATAATAAAGTCAATCACCAAAATTAATTGATATAAAATTTAAAAGCTAGATCTTATCTTACATAACAGATTTGATAAATAGTGTATGAGATAACATACGAAATTCATTCATATCAAATAAGACTTTTCCAATGAGAGAGATACAGAGAGAGAGAGAATTTATCTGAAAAACTCTCAACAAAACTATCTGAAAAACAACTTACAGCAATTGCGTGAAATTTGGCTCACGGAAGAGCATTAAATTTTTGACAGTTCTTGACAACTTTAATTTTGCCTGAAACTCTAAATTTTTTTTAATATATGTTTTTATATTTAAGTAAATGGCATTTTCCGGCTCTTGCCTGTCAAGTAAGGAAAGCTGTTCTTTGTCTTCACTATTAATTTATTATTTTGGAAAATAAAACACCTGAATAAACAACTCTTATTGGCTTCCTAATTTATTAATGTGGATTTATGACCTGAATGGTCCTGTTCGCGAGTTCATAGTAAGCGTCGCTTTAGTCCAGCCGTAAGGTCGAATCTTTTTTCATTAAAGATTTGTTGCATGGCGAGTTGATACACGTTAAATCTGTCGAGGAGCAAAGTTCTTACTTTACCATGGTGGAGATGTTAAGATAACAGTACACTTGTGAAGAAAAGTTTTTGAATTAACGTAAATTTTGCCTATAAATATATATTTTATAATCTTAAGGGGCTTCAAAAATAAAGAAAAAAATCGAAGAAATATTTGTTATAGTATATTGTTATTATCAAAAGAACATTTTAAGCAAATATTAAAACTTTCTGCAAATAATGGTTACTCAAAAGAATATATATATATATATATATATATATATTCTTTTGAGGTACCTTGATTTTGTGGTACCTTGATATATATATACTGACATTTTGTAAATTGAATATCATACAGAATATAGTTTTATCAAGGGAATAGTCTATTATTTTGATAATATAGCCCTTACGTCGAAAGTTATGGTAGTTGAAGTTCTGAACTCATAAAATTTCTTCAAAAGTCATTGTAATTTTCCATTATTTATAGCAATATAAAGAAAAAACGTCTACTCAATATAAAATTAAGAATAATCTATTCTACGTACAAGCATATGAAAAGCATATTTATTTTTATATTTATAATTTCAAGTCCATTGAGGTATAATATTTTCAGATATTGCGTTTTGCAGTAATGAAAAATGTCGTTTGTAATCCTTCCAGTCAAGTAATATTAAAACAGCTTTATCTAAGATTCTATTAAAAATAGAAACAAATTTCAAACAGATTTTTCAAAGATAAAAGATTGAATTTAATTATAAGATCAAAAATAAAAGAAATCGATATCTTGACCGAAAATTGTTTTTTGAATGTGTCCTTCATCTCAAATGTGGTAGTGCCAGCTATTATGTCAACCTCATCATTTACTGTTGTTTAAATTAAATAAGTCCGTCATTATTAATTCTAATGTTACTCCTAAGCTCGTCATGATAATATAAAAAATAAATCTGAGAAAAAGATAGATATATACAAGTGATCATAATTAATTTTTAGTCAATTCTTTGTGATGTTTACTTATGAGAGTCTGTATTGCTTGGACACTACGCCAGATCACGTGACCGATACCTAAACAGATACCCATCTCTCTTCGAATTTAGTGCTATGTTGCGTGACGTCCATGTAACCTACATTACTCCAGTCAAGTAGTGGATTCGAGTCCTTATTCCATTAAGTACTCGTAGGTTAGCGGGCATAATTTACTTTTAATCTGTCGAAGCCCAGAGTCAACATGTTAAGATCGTGTAGGAGTTTGGAAAATGGAGGGGTTCTGGTGCACACTCAAGAGTTACCATTATTCATCACAACGAATTTTGTAAAATCGGAGAAAATGCCATGATTTACTTATCATAAGACATAGTGCTAAAGTAACTCTGTAAATATTTAAAAGAATACAGAAATATACCATTCAATACTCTTAATAAAAACAAACGCCTGTTATTTTAAATATTCAAGATTTATTTTTTTATTAGTTTCTAATTGATTACATATCACTGAAACATCCTAAATATATATTTTTTAAAACTTCTTATCATTCATACGTTGATGCTTAGTTCTGGAAAAGTTCAGGACTTATACTATATTTAATAGAGCAAGCATATATATCAAGTATCTGTATCAAGTGAATATTACAGAGCACACTATAGTTTAGTTGTTTCTATTAATGTCTTTTATAAACAATAAAATGAGCTGTTTTTGAAATGTATTTAAATATATAATAATAGTTACATTAATATTTTTATAATTTTATAAAGGTACATAATTGTATACCTGAAATGATGCATCACTTCTAATTGGTACAACACGACGACTAAGAAATTTGTGGTAAGTTGGAATTTTTCTGTTAAAGTCCCTATTATTCAAGGCCGTTCTCTTTTGTGGAGACAAAATCCTCATTAATCAATCATGAAACTTTTTACTTGAACCATCATTGAACTTCTACTCCTTTTAAAGAAAGAATACTGATCTGATAGCTTTGAATATTCTGTAAAGCTAAGATTTTTAAAGTGAGGGAAACATTTTAATGAATATAAGCAAAATTTTGAAAGAATTTTTTTAAAATAAAGAAAGAAAAATTTAAATTTTGGGGATGAAAATAACTGTGTAGTTTTATTTCCACTAAATAATAGAAATAAAGTACATTTAAAGGTCAAGAAGTGTATTGAAACCCCATCTCTAGTCAATTTCGAACTTCAAAATCTTATGAAAGAAAGAAGAGGTTAGGATATGCTAATGATTAGTATTTTAGCGCATTTAGATGACGCAGGAGTTGAGAAACGATATCTGAAGCACTGCATAAAAGAAAAATTTTGTAGTAGATTTTTCTTTCGGAAAGCGTTTTGTAAAATCCGGTTTACTCAGATTATCGTATTATGCCTCGAATAAGAAGAACAAAAGCTTACCAGCATTTATCGGAATTTGATAAGGGAATACTCGCTGTCTTTTGAGAGTGTGGATTATCGTGCTTTCATATCGTCCGTCCAACTGGTCGAAATCTAAACACTGTCATACGAATATGGAATCAACATGTTGCTGATGGTCATATTGAACAACATGCAGAATCTCCACTCTCTCCCATGTCTAACGCCCACGGGGATTAACATATTGTGAGGTCAGCCCTGCAAAATCCTCTAACCCCAGCACGGGCCATTAGTCAGGAAATGGGGATGTTTGTAGCACGCTCATTATCCACTCGTACGGTGTGACAGCGATTGCAGCAACGTGGACTGTCATTACGGTGACCATTATTTCAGCTTCCCTTGACAATGCAACATATAGAGAGACGGTGACTTTGGTGCTCCGAACGACAAAGATAGACACAGGAGAGGTACATTGTCGTCTTCTCATTCGAGTCCTGGTTCTGCGTGCAGTATTCTGATAGACGTATATGTGTCTGGAGATTGCTCGTCGCCTGCTTGCATTTAATGTCAGCATAAGGGCCCTGCACCTGGTGTGATGGTTTGAGCAGCCATTGGGTACACAACACTCACATCTCTAGTTCAGAACGACAATAATTTGAAAGCAGATCGGTACATTTCTGGCATCGTACATTCAGTAGTTGTGTCTTATCTTCGAAACCTGGTAAACGCTATCTTTTAACAAGATAACGCGACACCACATGTTGCACTTCGTGTTCGGACCTTAATTGATACACAGGGTGTTCGATTGTTGCCTTGGTTTGCACGATCTCTAGATCTGTCACCCATTGAAAACATCTGATCATGGGTTGCTGAGAGACAAGTCCTCTACCCCTCTCCAGCTAATACGTTCGATGAAGTGTGACATAGACTTGAAGCAATATGGAATGAGTTGCCCGTTTCTGTCATTCAAAGCCATTTCGACTCCAAGCCTAACCAAGTAAGGGAGTTTAAGCTGCCAGTGAGGCAGCTGTTTCTGATAATTTCGCACCCCTGTTAAACCCTAAGCTCCTTGCAATTTCAATCATTTCAATCAACAGTATATTGCAAAAGAATTCTTACATTTCGATAAAATTATTTGACTGATTGCTTATTTACGGTGCAGTTAGAACCAACACAAGGACTATAGCAACAGAGTACATAGCTTACATTTCAATCGGGATTTATGGGAGATTATATGAAGCAGTTTCAAAAATTAGTTTTTAATAAATTATCCGTGATTTCTTATTCAACATATTCGTTCATTTCTTTAAAAAAATTCAGAATTTATATAAAGAAGTACACTTAAAACTCGTTTTACAATTATCTTTATTTTGCTTCAATAACTCAATAGGACCTTAACTACAACTTCATTAAGGTGATTAAAAGCCATTCCTAGGAACTTATATAATATTTCAATTACGTTGGCGGACATCAGCACAGTTAAAAAGTGTGCTAAATTTTGATAACACAACGCCAATGCTTCATGACACTATGATCGCTAATTTGAGTTTTGTTGGATTAAATGGAGTCCCAATTTTAAAAATATTATATTTTAGCTTTTTGATATTTGTTTCCTCTTACATTTTCTTTCCGTCTTAATCTTAACTTTAAAAAAATAAGGTTGTTGAATTTGGCTACAGCTGAAAAAGGAACTATACAATTCTACCGCAATTCGAAATTTTACCCCAAATATGCATATGTTACTTCATGAAGTTGTTTATTGGGGAAAGAATGTTTTAGAAATGCAGTATTAAAAATTATAATCAACACACTAGAACTTGAAATGGAAAGTGGTTCAAAATTATTTACCAGGCTTTAACCATAGCTGTTAGATTTATAAACTACTAGCGTAAGGAATTATCCACCATTAAGCTCCGTTATGATGAGTTGGTAATGTCAAACAAAACTGCATGTGACTGAAATAATTACTTTCGAAAAATTTATGATCTACTGAAGAAGGCAAAATGTGAAAAGTGGTTGATGGAAATAACTCAATAATGAAACCAATGAAAGTATTTTTTTGGTATTCCACTGATCGCATTTTGCCAACGAAGTGGATTTTCGCAGATATATAGGGAAACGAGGGTATCGGTCTTAGTTACAGATACTGGTAGAATGGGAGCGACAATAACAAAGAAAATTAACAAACGCTTGAAACAAAGGGTTCTAATATATTTTGAGTGTTGTTATACGGATTAATAAGATCATAAAAATGCTGGATATAAACATGAAATTGTCAATCATGCACATGACTTCATAAATCCAAAAACATGTGTTTGCAATCATTAAGTTGAAGAAACGGGGGAGGAGGTCAGAAAAATGAGAAATGAAAAGGATACAGGAAAGCCCGAATATTATCTTGAAACATGTTTCACTGAGTTTATATTGAGCTATGGTCAAAGAGCTAAAATAAACTGTTGTACTGAAGCTCTTTCTAAATGCCGTCTTCTGAAGCAAAAATTTAAGAATCTTGCTTAAAAGCTATAATTTCTGATTAAAATATGGTTCAAAAAGATTTGAAACAATAGCGTAAGAACATGCGTGACATTGGGCTATTTGCGGTTTCTCTTCACTAACCTTGGGGACTTTTAATTAAATTTGATTGCTTTTGTTAAACAACCTTTGCCCAACCAAAAATGAAACGTGAATATGTAGATAGAAAGACTTTAGAAATGAAGTGAAGCGGGAGAGTTAGAAAATATATAAACTCCGACTGAAAGTCGCGTTAGAGAGGCTGAAGGAGAGGGAAAGAGAGGTTGAAGGAGGAGTTGAAAAGAGAGGTTGAAATAGGCGATTGGATTAAAGGTGTAGTGTTTCAAGAGATTTAGTTATTCCAGAGGGCTTCATTTGTTCCAGAGTCTGAGTTGCAGTCGAGGAAGGCTTAGTGGTAAGAGTCTGTTAGATTACTATTGGTGGGTTGAATTAGGGTAGTAGAATCCTTGACTGGGAGAGCATAAATAATTGTTGTTATATTCATTAGAAGTTAATAAATTCCGTAAATATTGTTCTAGGGTCTCTTTGATTGACTTATTGTGTCTTAGTGTTTAATCATTGAATTTAGCTATGGCACAAGAGGCAGCCCGGAACGGGCAGGTGTTACACATGTATGCATGTAATTTTTTTTTTATCTTGTAAATCGTTGCTCTTCACGAATAAAAAAAGGTTCCAAAATTAGCCAACGTGGTTGTTATAATACACAGATATCCATTCTTAATATTGAGACATAGACATGTTTCACGGCGGCGCCATGAAAACATTATGTTTCATAGAAGACGGGCCTGACTAACAACTTTTAAAAGAGAGACAAGCAGTCCATTTAGCCCACCCTCTTTCTAGAAAAAAATGAATGCATAATATGTTTAGGTAAAATAAGAAATTTGTAAAGATTTCGACAGAGAAATTAAATAACATATGAATTTATCTGGATGTAAAATAAATATAGAAACGGTATAGTGAATATTTCGCAAGATATTAAAGTTACAGCTTAGTTATCTTAATCAGAACTTATTCATAAAAACGATATGCCTTCTCATTAACCGCAAAAGTTAGCATAAGAGTCTCAATTAAAATTTCACTAACAATTATACAAATACAACGTGTGAGATAGACGCTATTAATTTCAAATATTTCTTAAAATTTTGCTTCAATAGCTTACAGAAAATACAAATTTAACAGTTACGAATCTGTTGATTCTTTACAAAGCTCAGTTAATTATGTTTTAGTACTGAAACTGCGCTAAACTAAAATGTATGTATTTCAGTCGAATCATTATTATATAATATGTAGCAGAACGTTTTCTTTTATTGTTAAATGATGTAAATATGATATCGGGTGAAAAGGAGAATGCAACTGTCATATTTTTAAAATTATTTAATACCCCTATTTTGCTTGATAGGATTTTTTCACCAAGTTAGATTTTACGATATAGTTACGCGTAAAATCTACAGATGGCAGCACGAAACAAGAATTATGTGTCAGAGAGTACAGTTTTCTCTTCAAGTACAAATTTTCTTTAAATTATATTCTTATTTTAAGCTATAACTAAATGAAGAGAACGCATTGAGACATGACAACTAATTCTGGATATTTTTACATAATTTCAAGTAAGGAACAAATTAAAAGGAAATGAAAATTATCAAATCACGAAACGTATTGTTTAATAGTATTAGTGTGCGTGTAATCATTTGCATGTTTTGAATGAATAAAAAGAATCTTCGAAAAATGAGACAATTTCATCCATATATATATCTGTGTGTGTGTGTATGAAAATGAAAATTAAAAGAAAGTTCTGAGACTTACAAAATTGCTAATAATACAGATTTAATTGAAACAATAACTTTAAAAAAAAAAAAAAAAAACCCTAAAAAATTCCAGTTAAAAATTATCTTAGTTTAAAATATAAAATGTATTTTAATGTAAAAAAAAAAACAAAATAAAAATTTACTACAATACATTATTAAAGAATTCATGAACAAATTTTATGCATGATGCATTTTATTAGAGGCATAACCATTTGCAAAAATTACAATCATGTTAAGCAAACATACCTTTTCCAAAAAACTAAGCAAATCTTAGAAGAAAAGAATCAAGGAAAATTCAAAATTGGTGATACTGTCCCAGATTATGGACTAGTTACACGGATCCAACCTTCACAATATTAATAATGTAATCACTGTAAGTGATTACATTATTAAAGAGTAATAAGTGAGTCCGATGACAACCATATTCGAAGCATCTCTCATAAATTTTGAAACAAATCGTCTAAAGGTTTGGGAAAGAATAACTAAAGCTGCTCAAAGAGGGTATGGAAAAGATGGAGCCTTTGATGTTTGAAAAGTCTTCAATAAAGGAGAAAATGGATTTTAATACAGAAAATCTTAAAATAGGGGACATGGCTTTAATTAGAGAGCATCTTCCTCTTTGTAAATGGTTACTGGAACGTGTTGTAGAAATTAAACCGGGAAGGTATAAGAAAGTTATAATTTTAGACAACAAACTGGTCAATGGACTTAAAAAAAGGTTCATTAACAAACGGATTGAATACCTATTAAAAGTTAAATAATATTGTTATTTACATCAATTTTGAGTATATTGTAATTTCTTGTATCATGTATGAGATTGCACCCCTTATTTTACATTTAAGTTATTATATCCTTTTTTTATGAATAAATCATTTAAATATGTGCGTTTACATTTCGTTTTAAGAGAACGCAAATTACATATATACCTTTTATTTATGCGACATATATTAATTATTAATTTGCATTTTTTAAGGAAATTTATTTTTTTTAATTAAGAAATATGCTTCTTTTAATAAAAAACACAAAATATAAAAATTATAACATAAATATAAAAAAAATCATTTATTATTAATAAATAAGGAACATTACCATTCCTAAGATTGCGTTATCTATTTTTGATTGATGATATATCAATGAAGAAATTGAATTTAACGATACATTCAGTGCTTAATCGAATGATATAAAGAAACTTCTGAAGAACAAATTGTGACGCGTAACGAAGAAATGAATAGACCTTGAGGCGCAAAGAGCAAATGAGTATTTTTGAAAAGTAAATAAAATGATTTCTACTAATAGACGAGAGTAGGTTTTCGTAAAATCGTAATGCGCGTTCTTTAAAGGAACTGCTTTTTTTTTGCTCTATTTCTCCACTTTCAGTTTTCCAAATACCAACAAAAAGAATCGTTGTTTTAAATAGAAGTAGCCCAATTTGATTAGAAGGCCGGAACAAAAATGCAAAATATGGTAACCAGCATGGGAAAGAATTGTTTCAGCAACATTTACCTCCTTTACAGATCAAACTTTTATTTTTTTAAAAAACAAGTAATCATATTGTTGCTTTCGATAAAAAATCTTAAAAAAAAAGTATAACCTTACATTTTCACAATTCTTATGGAAAATAAAATTACCATAACTCGTACTTGCTCCGGGATTTTAGTGGATTAATTTACAATGATGTTGATGGAATAATCTAATAATGTAGATTGATTTGCTTGTTCGAATCTTAATATTTTCCTCATTTTCAATCCCAGCATGACAAGCGAATCGATAAAATTTAAACTAATATACAAACCTTTAACATTCATCATTTTCCAATCTCAAGTTTGACCTTGAATATTTCCTCAATTTTTTCAACTCTCAATATTGTATAAAATTTTGAGTTTAGGGTTGACATGACAGAAGTAATCCAAATATCTAAAAATTGATATGAGTTGCAATTCACTTTAATTCTTAACTGTATTTATACTTCGTACTTTTCAAATTAATATAACTTTTCAATTTTTAATTTTTTTTTCTAGAATTGGTAGAATTGACTGTTGTAATTTCGATGAAAAATATTTAGTAGAAAAGTTTATGCAATAAGCTGTTTTAAATATCCATTTAATGTGAAGGGATCAATATTTGAAACCCTATAAAAAGAAGAAGATTTTTAAGAAATTATCTTTTCCTCAATTTTAAAATATGATATCAAATACACGAAAATACCGCATTTATAAAGGGAAAAATATTTGGTTATATTGTTATGTGATTAAATATATTATTTATGAGTTTTGTTGTCTAAAGAATTCAAATACCTAAGAAATTTTGTTTTTTTGAAATTTTTTGAATGTAATAAATTATAGAAAACATCTGGGTTTCATACTTCATATTTTTGATTATATTATAATTTTTCTGACTTTTTAATGTCTTTGAAATTATCGGTAGATTTGATTAATTGTGTATTTTCTTGGCACTCAGTAGCAACACATGGGCTTTGATGATGGAGCTCGTAAATTTGAACATCAGTTAAGTAACGAGGACGACCCTGAAATGCCACGTTCTTCAACAAACTTCCATATCACTTGGTACCTTGATTAATTTATCGTGCATCATCCCCTATACACTACGGGGCTTTAGTGGCATTTGGGCTCGAACACAGCTACAGTGGCAACTATCTACAGATTAAAGCACTTAAATTTAAAAGTATACTAATTTTTATTTTGTCGTCAAATGTTTTACACACTTATTTGAAAAAAAAAAAATGTTTTAAACACTTATTTAAAAAAAAAAAAATGTTTTACACAATTTTTAAAATCACAATAACTTAGAAAATGTCAGAGTCTTGTATAATTAGAAATCTAAAATAATTTAGTGATGGGAAATCAGACACAGAAAAAAAGTAAAGGGAAAAGAAAATGCAATGTTTTAAGTTTATTAATTATGATAATTAAAAAGAATGTTTCATTACGATAACATTTTTATTCCATTTCACCTGTTGTCACTTTTTTCGTAGGAGGTAATTAGTGTAATATGTCTCCATTCGCCGTTAGAGACCGAAAATTCCTGTTTACTTCTGGATATTGCGTCATGAATACGCGAACAATGAAACTTTGACTCGTGCTTAATAATATGTGCGTGTTTTTCAAGTGTGTGTCCTTGGAAAATAAGTAACTTATTTTCTGGTGTATATGACACCCCTTTGTATAAGACGCACTTAAGTAATTAAAAATAATTTTACGGAAGAAACCTATCATTTAAAGTATGGCTTAAAATGAATAAAAAAAACTAATAATTTTTAATAGTGATCTGATTTTTTTTTCAGAAACCAACAAAAACATGGAACTGTCATGTGACTTACTTTTCTCAGTCTTCTCTTTCTCTCTCTCATCACTTATGTTTTTTTTTTAATTATTTTTTTCAAAAAAAAAAATGAAGTGCGTATAGATTCAAAAAATCAAGTCACTTTGCGCATTAACATTTTTTTACTGCACAGGGCATAATTGTCCGATGTGCTTAAAATTGCTCTTAACATTCCGCAATATTTTTTTTAAATGTATTTGAAAAATCGAATTCTTAAAGTTACAAAAGTACTTAGTCCCTTTAAGTACAGTATATTAAATGGAAAATCGTTTTGATTTGATACCTTACGTAAAAGTATTTCGAAACCCATCATAATTTTATTAAAATTGTTACAAATTTTGTCCAACAACGATGAAAATTACAAAAGCAACGAAGAGTGTAACATTTTTCTTAACGACTGAACCTAGAAATAGGCATTTTATTTGCATACCCAATTTACAATCATACAGCTGCTATGTTTAGTTATTCCAGCATATTATGAGATAGGTCAATAACTGTGCAATAATGTTATAAATCCATTTATTACTATTAGATATAAAGTAGTAGTTTTTCTATTCAATTACGAAAAGAACGAGATAGATGCTTCATGAATTCAACAATATCATAACCAAGACTTCTGTCAGCAATAGTACAGCCAGAAAGTTATGTTGTTTGATAACAGTAAGAAAAGAATGTTTAATAATATTTAATAGATATTGTTGTAACAATGAATTTTTGTCCTGTTTTCAACCATTGATGTTTTCAAATACTTTGTTCTAGCTCGAAAAAAAATGTGTCTTATTAATTGAATGTCTAGCTATCAATTTTCAATTAATGTAAACATATATTACTTATTTCCCATCAGATGCATTTATTTGATTTTTAAGCGAAATAAGGAAACGTTGTCTATTGATTAATGGATATAAATACAACATTTCTTATCAAATGAGAGCATGCATTAAGAAAATACCTATGATTCTTATTTATATTAGATATTATAAAGGACAGAGATTACTTTATGTGATACATAAGACATAAAATTCAGTCATGTAACTTAGTGATCATAGAAAAATATATTCAGAATTAGAATGAATTTGATCCGCTAGATAGCAGCACGTAGCAAGCAAACACTTTCCGTTGTCGGGAAAATCAAAATACTTCAGAATCGTAAAATATTTCAAATTCTCGTTGATATAACATTGCACATTCACAAGATAAATATTTTTTATGCATTATATTGGAAACTTATCAAAATTGATCATTTTAATAGAACGAAAATTGTTGTTCTTTGTTTTCAGAAAATAAAACACTGAAATATTTTTAGCTGTGCGATACTTAAAGGTTTTGAAATTTAAAAGTTCTAATTTTTACTAAAAATATATGGTAAGAACCAAAAGAACTAAATATCTTTGTATTTAAAAAAAATATTAAATAATTTCTCTGGAAACTTTATATTGCTTATCTTTATGCATTAATTTTAGACCTGCTCGTGTGTGTATTATTAGAGGCTGGAGAAAAACAAGAAGGGGATCAGAAAATCATTGGGAATATCTTCATCTTCAAAATAAAGTTATTACATAGAAAAATAACTGACACTACCCATAAAATGTTTGGAATGAGAGAGTGATTAAAACTGCCAAGAAAAAATGAGTGCAAAAAAATAAAAAAAATATTTGGAACTCAAATTATTATCTTAAAATTAATTGTGTATTTCTTTTAAAATTGTATGTTACGATTTTTAAAAAATTCTTTTTGTGATAGACTTAAATAAGTCGTTTACTTCCTTAACAACAAATACATGTAAATAAATTTCAATTTAAAGCAAGACGACGTTGAACCATTGATTGAGTACGCTATAAATCCAAAAACACTTATTAAAAAAGTGCCAAAAACTTTACCTAATTTATTTATTTAATCATAATAAAAATATATATGAAATAAAATTGGGAAATTAATTTCTTTAAAAGGTATAATATTATCTAAACATTTTATTCCAATCTTAAGCGCTTGTTTGCATAACAAATATAAAAAAAAATGTTCAATGAAATGTTAAACACAACAATACCATTTAAATAATATATTTACTGAATTTCAAAATTGGAACTCTAGACGTTTTATTGAAAATATCTTGAAAATCATTTAGATTGAATATATATATATATATATGTGTGTGTGTGTGTGTGTGTGTGTGTATGAATGTTTATATAATTTCACAATTTCACTTAAATTTAATTTAATTTTCAAATTTCTTCTATACTTTAACGCTTCAAATAGAAAGTCCGCCTTATTTTATGATACAAATCTAATTGAGCTTCTAATTTATATGATCACGCGCTTTTAATATGCATAGATCTGGTTTTCCCCAGCTTTTCATCCATAAGCAGAATTCTTTGTAGACTTTTTGTCTGCAGCTAAAATACCTAAAGATTCCTGAATCGAATACTACATGATCTGAAAAAATCCAAGCATATAAATTCCAGACAAACTTCAGTTCGAAAAGGCATATTTTGGCGTCCGTAAATTTCATGATGCAATTTATCACAATGAAATTGACTCTAACTCTCGTATTATGTTAATAAACTCATGAAGTTCTGAAATATTTTAAGTATCTTTTTTTGTGCTGATTGAAATCTGTGATAAGTGTGAAATCTGTTACCTTTTAAAAACTCGTGTTTGGAAAATCCGAACCAAATTAAGTGTTCATATAAGTGTGTTAAACAAGACAGCATCTCATCAAGCAAAACTGGATGGGGTTGACGCGAGAAGTTACGCATTCTACAGCTTTGTTATGAACAAGAGAGGTGAGCCAGACAACATTCTTGGTGGAGACATAAAGTATATTTTTCGTGGAGTGAATTGTACAATTGGTGGAACACCCATTACTGGGTATCGGAGAATCATACATATTCTGCTAATGTTCGACAGGAAATGTGGTTTTTGATTAACGTTCGGTGTGGAATTTATAATAACAGGCGGATGAGCCCAGTATATTACCAGTACTGGTTAACAAGCTTGCGATGTTTAGAACTTTTGAGTGACGTAATCCCCGATTTTTTTGAGAACCTGCCATTGTTAAAACTCCAGAATGTATGATTAAAACTTGCACGCCTTCTCACAAGACATCACACGTGACGCACTACCTGGTGGGGACATTCGGTGTACAAACAATTGGGTATGGTGATTTGAAAGAGTGACCACTGCGTTCACTGACCTGATACCAATACAGGTAATTCTGTGCGGATACCTCATATAGCAAGTGTATACGATCCCTACTCCCACATTGCAGGGCATTTGAAGACTCATTACCGATTTTTCTGCTTAGGTGTCATCTACTGTGCTAAAACGTATGTTGTATGATTTTCAAATATGATTCTAAATGCGCATTGCAGTTGATGGAGAGAAGTTGGACCTACAAAATAAAGGTTTCTCGTGGTAACTAGTAGTTTTTCTCTTTCTAAAATCCTTTTGCCATGTCAGTCTTGGGAAAAGCAAACAAAAAATACGCGTTTTAAACTTTCTCTTTTCACCATTAATGTCCACTAGGTGTCGTTCTTGTATATACAAACTTGTTCAATTTGTATATAAAACTTTTATACTAGTGTACTCTTATGAACTTCTTGTTCTGTTTTGGCACCATGCCAATTTATATTTTATGGTTTTCATGCAATGATTTCAATAAGAACAATTCTTATTTGTTAATTTTTTGTGTGTGTGTATCAAATCATTGTTTATGCATATTATAAATAGAGTAATTCTAACAGAATTGTGGGCTCTATTTGATGTTATGCACTTGTATTTTATTCTTGATGGATATTCTAAGCATTAGGATTGTGCAAGTGTATTTTTGGTGGGATATTTAATGTTGACAAATAGTATAGAATAAAAAAATAAGTTTGATTATTTTACATGTATGTTGTGTTCTGATAAAAGAATACTTTCAGTTTCATTGTAATATTTAACATATTCATCATCGGCAATCTTACAAAATTGAGTTGTTCACAAAATACTTGTATCAAAAGTTTTGATACTTAATAATTATTCACCTTATTGCTAAAACAAAATTTGTTTAGTGTTTGTTCTTAAATATGTCAATGTCTTTTGAATGAATCTGATATCGTGCTTCTATGAATACAGTATAATAGCCCATTAATTTGAACAATTTTTTATACGTATAGGGTTTATTGATTACGCATTAATTGGTATTTGGGAATTATTACCTATTTATTTGAATATTTATTAATTCTGTTTCTCAAGGGCTGACATATTCAGTGTTAAGAAAAACTCTTGTTATTGGTGCCCATTATTGTATCATATATTTTAGAAGTGTATTGTTAGATGTAATCCGTAAATTATCTATAGTGAGATACATATTTTATTTTTCGATGCATATACTATTATAAAATCCCTATTAGTTTTAAGAGTTATATTTCCTTTTCAATCTGTATATTTATATATATTATAAAAAGGGGTTACTAAGCACCATGGCATTTTTAACTAAGGTTAATAAAGAAGATTTATGTATTTTGGCTGAAGAAATGGGGGGAAATCCAATTCACGAAATGAAGGTAATAGATCTATAGAAAATTATTATAGAAAGTAAATCTTATGTTGGAGAATTTGTAAAGGGGCCACATTAGAGAAGATCATCAATACTGGACTCGAGGAGACAATGATAAACCAAATGGGATTATAAGGGCAGCAGAAGCAAAGAGAGTTGGAAGTTCAGCAGATAAGAGAACGAATGTAGTTTGAAATGAGTAAACTTGAAATCGAATCTAAGAGTCAGTCAAGCTTTTCTATGGTTCCCAATAACAAAGGATAGCATTGACTAGATCTAATTAAGCTTGTGCCTAGATTTAATTTGCGTGAGGAAGATACAACGATTTACTTATATCTGTTCGAGAGACAGCCAAAAGATTCAACACACATGTTAAAGACTGAACATCATGTCTTTTAACGTTATTAACATCCGAAATCGTCCAATTAATTAGTAGAGAACCGAAAGAGAAAGTAGAGGATTATGAAAACATCAAAACAATTTTACTAAAAATATTTAAATTGAATCCTGAAAGCTTTAGGAAAAAGTTCGTACTATTTCAAAAGATGACAGAGAAATTTTGGAGCGACTTTTGTTATGACATAACAAATTAATTCCAAGATTAGATTGGAGGTCTAGATATCAAAGCTTTTGAAGGATTCATGAATCTAATCATTACAGACCATCTCAAGAAAAATGTAACACCTGAAGTACGAGAACATTTCTTAGATAAATGGGCAAAATTAACTTTCCCATCCAAATTAGCGGATATATTAAATAAATATGATAATATACGCAGAACAGCCAGGAGATCCTTGAGAACAGTTTCTGAGCACATGATTAATAGAAAATTTCTTCTTCCTAATCCACCTCCAGAACAAACATTTAAAAATCAACCATTTTCGTTACCTCAAAATACACATAAAAGTGGTAGACTCCACAACGCCGAAATGAGGATTTATATCGATCTAAATTCCAACTAACTTGTTTTAGTTGTGGAAAAGAAGCTCATACCTCAAAGTTTTGTATGAAAATGTCAGTTTAGAAATATTCTTGTTACTGCACAATGTAAACTAGTCCAAAAGTCAACTACTATAAGAGATGATAAATCAGATGTGTTGACAACTAAAATGTTCATTCCAATATCCAAATCAGTGGACATTTATAATGGTATGGTTGATTTAAAACTCTTCGTAGTCAAATGTGGAAAGACAGTCATTTAATGGTATGGAAGGCACTTCAGGAAGGAATGGGGTTGGAAGCAGAAAAGACCATGCTAAAAAATTTTCTGAAAAATCACTTATATAGAAGGAAAGAAGAATTGAAGCCCCACTTTAAGAACCTTCAAAATGAGGTAGGAGAAAAACTCTAGATAATAGCATTTCTGAATTAGTTATTATGAATAATAGGATACAGAATCTAAATAGAAATGTCAAAGATTTGAGGGAAAATTTAGATAGTTTAACTCTGAGCAGAAAAAGACACAAAATGAATTGGAACACTGTAAAGTACAAGAATGAGATTTCCTGAAAGAAATTAGTGAGGATTGCAAGGATTTGGAAAAAACAAGTAAACAGATATTACACTTCAAAAAGAAGGAAGAATTTGCTGGAAAAATCAGAGAATTGGATTATTTTCCCTCAGTTATATTTGAAAAATATCAATAGCTTGGTAACAAGGAGTTATATAAGAAACTAGATCATAAACTCAAGAATTACAGGCATAGGGAAAAAAGCTTTAGATGAATCCATCTATTTTTCATACTTGTTCTTAAATGGTATAGTAATAATATATTATTATTGATTATGTTATTTGTTTGATGTTTATAAATTTGTTTGCATTTATATGCATATTTGTATGGTTTTATATTAAGTGGGAGCTGCTTAAAGGAAAAGATATTACCTTAATATTTCTTTCGTTGTATGTAACAGAACAACTACTTGTTCTAATTAATTATGTTTCTTAGCTACATCTACACTTTTATGAAAGATGCACTTTCTCCGATGGGAGTAGTAAAGATCTATGAAAAGGAACAAATTAACTTGACTAAGAGTGGAAGAACAACTCAATTCAACGCCAGTTAGGCAATAATTAGAAAAGCAGGAGACTGCCATGCTTAAAGATCAGCGTATGATAGTTTAGTTAAATGTTTGTTATTATTGTATGTATTTGTATATTGTGCTGCATTAAAACATAATTAAATTTTGGAGGCTAGAAGAAAATATAGGAGGACTGGTTATTTGATGCATGGCTACTCTCGCTGCCTTTCAACCACACGTCCAGGGATTGGAATTTGGTTTACTATCAGGTATTATATATATATATATATATATATATATATATAAATGATACTTAAGGTATGATATTTGAAATGCTTGTAATTTGAAAAGAAAAAGAATAGGGAATTATATTACAAACCAATACTGAATTAAATGTCATTAGTCACAGGATAGCAAAATGCAGATATCCAAATGGCAGTAGCATCGTGTAAGAAATGTATAAATTAACAGTGCATTATCAGGGCTTTATTTTTGCGCAACTGATTCATGTGCAAAACGTTTTAATGTGATTATGACCGAACGACGTAAATTAGTGGAGTTTGAACAGTGGTATGCTAGCTCGAGCTAAAAGTATGACACATTCCTTTCTCGAAATTGTTAAGGAATTGTATATTCCTCGAACTACTGGTAAGAATGTGCCAAAAATATATAATTTCAGGCACTATCTCCTGACTCTTATAATGCAAGAGTCAGGAGATAGTGCCTGTCTACTTAATGGCAGACAGGCACTATCTGTCCCATTAAGTAGACACTACTTACTCTCTACTTAACTCTGTCTACTTAATGACTGAGACTATAGTCTGAAGAGGAATGTCAATATTTCATTTCCATTTCTCCTCCATCAGCTACCCTGGTAGCGATTGATTTACAATCGCCAATGCATTTGTTTTCAAATTTTCAATTGAGATCTGAATTCTTTTGTGTCTGAACGTGCTCTATAATAAACGGGAAATCCATATTAAATACATATTTAAACAACGTGTTTCTTTCTTCACAATGATAATTTTTTAAATGAAAGTATATAAGTTATTAAAACATATCCATATAAAAATTAATATATTACCTATGAATACATAAATTTATTTTATTTAAAAAGTTCTAATGAATTGTTCAGCTCCATTGTATAAAAGTACAAGAAAATTAAATTTTTTTAATTATATGTTAACAATATATATAAAATGTTACACAGATTTCAATAAAATATTTTAATAATGCAGGTATTTTAAAAAAGTTCCAAACGATTGTCGTGAAAATCAAAATTTTGTTTTCACTAGAATTCTAATCACAAAAATAAAACAAAGAGGTGTAAAAACGTTATGTCCATTCTTAACTGCTGTTGCCATAGTTACTCTGGCAGTGTGGAAAAAATCTGGGACTTTGAAGCTCCTATTGTAAGGTAACAGTCTATATTGACGTCAGCGTAGAATAGTAAATGTTTCCAGAGAAGCAACACTACCTGCAATAACAGCAATAATCAATGTTAAATGTAAGACAGACGTGTCCATGAAAACTTAGCTATGAAACTTGATGTTAAGGGGATATGGTATTAGAAATCTGACTCGAGTGCATCTACTAACAATATGCTATAAGCTGTAGCACTTATGTTTGACTTGTGTCCATATTGGTTGGATCCTAGATGTTTGGATTATTGTGGATCTATCAGATAAATCGCAAATCCCGTTAATAAGACCTGGTGTTAGGGATTGAATGTGTAACAGATTCCACGATGTCATAAACCCGGGTTGTCAATAAGGCATTTTTAAAATTTGTTAGGGATCTGTAATGATATGGGCTGTTTTTATATGACATGACTAGTTCAGTCTTACCTGAAGCCATTGCATCGATTTTGGTTAATCTGAACAAAAATTCCACAAGAATTTGTTATGTTTAACTATTTAGAGACAATATGTACCCACTGTACTCAGGCCCCGATGTAATATTTAAGAATGATTCAACATTTGCTTACTAAGCAAAACTCATTCACGATTGCTTTGAGAAACATTCTGGGAAATTCTATAGAATGATTTAGCTATCCGCATAGAGAGGTACGAACCCCATCTTTCATATATGTGACAGAATAGTAAGGACATTTCGTGCATAAAATCCCTCACCAACAAAAATTTCACAATAATGGACTGCTGTAGAAGCAGAATTGCTGAATATTTCTTCAAGGGTCTTCCAGCTAATTGTTGAAAAAAGTGATACGTGGAGCTCCTGCAGATTTTCAAGCAAATTATATGTCACACTCTTTTAGGGAGAATCCTAAGAATTTTGGTCTTTAAGCGTACATTGAATGTATAAAATTAATAGCTGTTATTTCTTTATTTATTCTTTAATGTTACAAAATTGTGTTTATTAACAGAAGTATAATGTTGCATTCAAAGAATATATATATATATACATAATAATAATTAGCAATTAGAATTTAAATTATATAAATCAATGAATCATTAATTACCTATTAAAAGTATCTATACTTGTATAAAAAGCTTTTGTTGTTGAACATGAGACACAATTTTGCATAGAGCAGGGGAATAAAATATTTATATCTCATTGTTGAAATTATATTTGCAGTATGGCATGAAGCCTTATAAAGCTTAAATCAAAAGTTTCTGCAACTTAAAAATTTTCATAGCATTGAGAAGAAGTAAAAAAAAAAAATTACCTTCTACTTATCGATAAATTTATTATTTTCGTCTTCAGGAATTCAAAAAGAATCACAACCAGAATGAAATTAATTAATAAAAATATTTCAGGGCATTTATGTGAGGTTTTATGCTTTCTTTTATCTTTTCTTTTCAATGTGGCAATGAAATACATGATTGAAGCAAGAAGCTATTATAAGAATAGGAAAAATACGTGACTATAAAATATGAATAACATTAATTTTTTGGTGGTCAAAGACTAACTTGCTAGAGTTCTAACACATTACAACTGAGCATCTGGATGGCTTATTAACCAGAAAGAACATTCCAATGGAAAGGCATAATTCCATGCAAATGAGGTTCTACCCACTCACATGGACTATATCAATACGAACAGCATGAGTAAATGTCTCTATTTGAGAGAGGACGTAGAACAGGACAAATGGAAACATAGTGATCAAATTGCAGAACTTCTCCATGTTTTGGTCGAGGCGATTCAACCATGTTGGCTAGAATGAGTGAAATATGACTATCCATAGCGTCAAAAAAGTAGCAACAGACTGAGAGCAACAATTGAACGCTAGAAGATACGGATCATCTGAATGGTGTTCACAACCTGGGTAATTATTTCAGACTAACCATACTAGTACTAGTTGGGGAAGCTACTTTTAGTAAAACAGATTCAAATTTCTATGTAGAGTTTTTTTAATTAATTAAATTAATGACAAATTTCCAACAGAAAAGTTTATCGTTATTTGCACTAACTTTTTCTATGCAAAGTAACAAATATTTATGTGCTAATTGTGCGCTAGAATAAATATTAATATTTGAAAACATTATCACTAGACACTTTTTTTTTCTAGTGAAAGCTTAGAAAATATTTGGTTGCTCTTTTAACTTTTAAATTCTTATGCGTAAATGAAATTGGTCATGCATCTTCAAAACAACCCGGAAAAATCTTTTATGCTGTTTAAAAAGCTGAAATTAATTATTTTAGAAATAAGATCCATGGTTACTCTACCAAAAAAAAGAAATGACACCTATAATGCGTTTTCGGTTCAAATTAGATTCAACCTTTGTTAAGGTCAAGTCTCGCACTCAACTTCAAAGTTGGTGTGAAGTAGAAAGGACGTTTACGTTACCCAAAATCCATAGCTGCATTTTCACAAAGATTTTTGTAAATATTCAAGAGTCACCCCCAACAAACTTGTTGATTAAATGTGGTTGACCTAAGTCTAAGACTGTTAAAAATTAGCAGAACTAGTTAGAACGAGTTTTCGATTGACAGGTTAAGGAAAGTGATAATAAATGAAAATAAATTCTTGTCCATTTCGAAGAGTGGAAAAGTTAACAGAAGTATGTCGATCATCAGAAAATCCATTTGTAATAGCTTAAGATTGAATTCCTTCACAATGTGCCAAAGAAAGTTAAGATATAGAACCTGGATGTTGCTTTGAAATATCAGTTATATAAATTTCTTTTGCTCTAATTATTACATCTATTCAGATACAAAATCTCTCATAACTTCGAGTTGCGGTAGAGTCAAACTTCTATTGAACTTTTTTGCTCAAATTTGAATTGGTTTTCATTCGCTAAGAAATTAATTTTATTTACAAACACATTTTACCCTGTAACCAAAATATCGGATACATAATAAGTTATGGACACTTAGTTATATGTATTGCAGTAAATATCACTTCACAATAAGAAATGATGAAAAAAAAAACAATATTAATGCCTCTGAAATACTTAGTAAAATAATACAGCACTATCTAATAAATATAAAATTAAAACTTACGATATTTTTCCCTCACATTTGTTAGATAGTGCTGCAGATTGTTAAATCTTTCATTTATAATGTATTTTCTATATTATTGAATATACTAAATTAACCTATTACTCACTTGATTCCAGAAATATAGAAATTCGAACCCCCCCTCCTTCAATTCACATACAATGCTCATTTGCATTAACAGGTAACTGCTTTTGTTCTACAGCAGGTCCTTTCCTATTTAAAATAGACATTTTATAATAAATTACAGGCTATATATATATATTCTTTTATGATTTATTTTGTATGAATCATAGCATCAGTTCATTAAAACGCTGATCTTCTAAGCGCAAGACCATCACGTGAACGAAAGTAAATTTACAGAATACAAAAGAGAACACTCCTTTTGGAAAATTAGGGGGGGAAAGTCAGCTACAAAGAAAATGTTTAGAAACGAAAAATTTTGACATATTGGACAACTAATTTATTTGTCTTTTGACGGCGTATACCGTTATAACCACTCCGTTGGTATTCGGTTGACCTTGGTGATAGAGTTGATTCGAACCACATATATTTATATTAATATCCTAAGGCAGCTTCAAAACTGATGCAGAAAAAAAATTTCCTATCAGTCCAGTTATTAGGCAATTTTATGTTAATATGAACCTTGTTAGTTGCTGGAGAGAAATATCGCACCCGCTTGATAGGAAATGAAGTCTGTTAAACTCTTAAGGAACACTCTAAACAACGTTTGGAGAATATTTTGTTTCCAGCCATTAGTGCTATTAACATATATCCTCCGTTAAAAAGAGAATTAATTTTGTACCATTTCTATTGACGTCAGCGGATACCTCTAGCTAAGATGGCAGATCTAAATGACGTGTGAGCAGTAGACGCTTACTAATCAAGATTTATAAATGAAGTGTTCTCATTCGGAATTTAGGGGTCAGCTTTTGCATTGTGTTACATTTAACCAATAGTTTGTGCTGTAATTTAGTATTCGAGTCCTTGATCACCCATTCAGCTTTAGTTGTTTCTACTTCTTAAAGGTTTAATCTTGGATGACGGAGCAGATTCAGATCAGCAGACAACATATCCTGTGGATCTTACTTGCGTCGTTGACCATCAAACCTCAAAGGAAACTCTTATCGAGCCAGGTATTAGGTGCTTTTAGACCTGTCATTGTAAATTGCGGATTATGAAGACCACCATCGCTTTACGCAATTCTACTTTTACCCAAGCAAACCGATTAAAAATTTACATAAAGAATAATAGCTTTTCAACCTCAGCCTCGTTTGTATAAAAAAAAGGCTCTAAAGTCTGTAATAAAGCAATAAAAAACTTATAAGTGAAACTTGTGAATTATTGGAGCATAATTTTCATCATATTGCTTAGAAATTACTATGCTCTATAGGTTAGTAAAATACTTTAAATATTGTATACGCTGCTATATTGTATGTTATTTTGCTAATCTAATAATTACTTCATTTAATTTAAGAATATTGTTATTTTGTGAATTAATAGTTAAATTGAGGCATTTATTGTTTCTCTGATTTACTTAGTTTACTGTAATAGTTAATAACTCTTATACAAGAATAGATGTCAGATAAGAAATAAATTTTGTTTTATTTGATGTTACATGAGTAATGTATTAGATGCAATAAATTTATTCGGATGTTAATATTTAATCAATATATGATAATACATTTATGTTGAAAATATTTAAAATTTAATATACCTTAATGACTAAAAATACTGATATTTTTAAAGAAATTAAAATTTCATTTTCAGTTCGATGTTTCAAGATGCATTTTACTTCAGATGTATCAAATTCATTTTTTTTCTCTCTTTGTCACAATAAAACATGTTCCTCTGATTTTTAACTTCAATCGAATGACATGCATAATCAATTTTTTTTCCATTCGTTCGCTATTGAAAAGGTACAATTTTATGGTACACATAAAAATAAAATATATCTCGTAATCCTTTTCCCGAAAAGAAGATAAGAAAGAACATATTTTGTTAGTATTTCAAAGCCGAGTGAAAAATGTTTGCACTCGAATAACGGATAAAAAGTAAACATTTTAGAAATATTTATTTTTGAATGATGTAAAAAGAATAAGAATGTGATTTTTTAAAAAAAATCCTGAATGTATTTAGCAATGAAAGCTCAAAAAGTGTAGTTTGCTGCTTTATTTTGTTGCATTTTCTTCCTTTATGCGAGATTAGAATTTGTTTTTAGTTTTGCTTTTTTAAAAATATAAAGCGATTTTTATTCTTTTTTCTACGTTCTTACTTGTAGTTTCGTATCAATAAAGACTTTTAAAGAAGAAAAAAAAATATGTATATTTACATACACGCATTTAATATTTTATGTGCGTAATAGTTACAAACGTAAGTATATTGTCTTTTCCACTTTTATGTTCAGTTTAATAGTTTAGATGGAATGATCCTTTTTTTTTTTAAATATCTGTTTCAGTTATTAGTGCACCATAAGAAATATGATTAACGTTTTATTTCTTTTGTTTCGGACTTTATTTCCTTTGACTATTTTATTGTATTTTAATTTTTTAAAGTTTATGTTGAATGTGTGGTGGTTTAAGTTTTTGTAATTTGGTTATACATAATGAAATCGGACTACTTTTATTGATTAATTGTATTTTAAATGAATAAAGAAAAATCTTGTTTCGGGAATTAGGCTTACTTAAGGAAAGGTTTTTACATTAAAAATCCATCCAATGAAAATAATATATCAGTTACTAATTCTGGTAATCTAATTGACTATCATTTTTTTATATACTTTTTATGAGTTAAGTATACGGGATACTTAATGCAGCAGATGAAATGCGAGTATATTAAAAAAAATTGATTCAAGATCAGAGAGGAATCAAAAGTATGCAAATAAATGCAATTTTAAAGTAAAATATTATAAATAAGGCTCATTGTAAGAATTTTTTATTCAGAACTCTTTGAATATATTTTTCAATTGATTTAAGTACTGAATTTTTTCATAAAAATAGGAATATCACCTAATCTGTGAATGACTACAGTAAAACTTCAATGTCTTACCCTTTCACTCTTAATTCTGGATAACTGGGATTAGTGTGTTTGGTATATTTTTTTAAAATTTTAAAGTTAAAGTTAGTTAATTTAAAAAAAAATAAAATTAATTAATTATTTTTTTTTAAAAAAAGTTAAATTTTAAAATTAAACTTTTTTATATATCTTGATTAGAATCGAAAATATTTTTTTAAACTGTATCATCCAGTTAAATAAAAAGTTTTTGTACACGAAGG
>BMAW01011069.1:307790-398451 GCA_019974015.1 Nephila pilipes | reverse complement strand
TTTTTTTAAATACAATGTAAGCTTAATCAAAACGTGAAGGTGAAAATAACTCAATTATCATTGACAGTTTTAAAATATGTATAATTTTAGAGCAGAAAATAATAGGAAACTTACATCACAAGTATGCAAACAAACGCAGGATATAAGTATAGAGATGCCCAGATTAGCCAAAGAAATTTTAACAATAATAGTAAACGAGAATAAGACAAAAGATACACAAAAATGTACTATTGAATGCCTAAAATGTATAATTGAATAATGTGAGATAGATGATAGTAATAAATATATTAGTCAAAGCAAAGCTGATGTGCAAGATGTATACAGCTATCATGGAGGGAAATCCTATGTTAACGTAGAGCATGCCGAATAGTTTATGTATATATCACGTGATTTTGACGTGGCATCAGTTGTGTGTGAATTCACCCCATTACAACAAAACGACTTTATTCTCACTTCTGTTTTTCATAAAATATGCATTTTTATCTTCCATAAGTATGTTTCATATTCGTTTCGTTCAAAACCAAGTTGATTTTACTGTAAGTAATCATAATCACTTTTTTTTTTTATTCTTCTTTCTTTTTATCCCGAATCGACAATTTCCAGGATTGGTTTTGGTCAAAATTGATCTCACATACAGATGTTTTACTAAATTTAGTTTAGATAACCGAGCATCATAACGAAGTATTACAATTTGAACATCAGAGTAGGCCTGTATTTTTGTTTTTTTAATAGCAGATTAGGAAGTAATGTATTGATAAAACAGAAAATTTTTTTATGGTTGACAGACGTCTGTGGCTTAGATCATGAGGTTGACAAATGAGATGGACTTCATTCTTTTGATCTTCATACCATTCCCCTTGAATAGTTTCGGACAAAATGCCATTTGATGTGCTGCAGTCTTACATAACTCCTTTCGACGTATCTTGAATGGAAATTTGAAATTTTTATGCCTTTCAATAATCTACAAAAGAAAATTGTCACTAAAGTAATAGTAAATGAAATGATGTTATAAACATTTTCATCAAAGTATGAAAAACCTCTTTTTCACTAAATAATAAATAAGTAACGCATAAAAATCATGAAATGTCAGAAAAATTGATAAATAAAAAATACCCAGTATTGAGACAGCTTCGAGAAGAAAAAATGAGTTTATTTTATAAAAAGTTTGAATAATTCTCCCCAATTAAGATTCTAAGCCTTGTAAGTTATATTTTAACATTGAGATATATCGCACATTTTTGTATCTATTTATGCAGAGAAAATCACATTTTTAAATGTTGATAATTATGTATGTGCAATTAATAATTAATAACTGTATTTATATTGTAAAGTCATGCAGTTACTTTTATGTACATCTTGGATATAAACAACTATTTATAATCTTAAAAATTTGTAGAATGCTAATAAACATAGCATTATACATAAGTTAACATTATCATTATATACAAGTTACATTATTACAAGTAATAAATTATATACATAATTAACATTTCAAAATTTAATTTAAACAAAAATTAAGTTAAATTAAATTTTAAGAGCACTATATATAACTCAAATCCTCCATAATTTTTATGCAAATGCTGTTCGATACCTAAAATTTCTGAATGATTTCTAGAGAAAAATAAAATGCCGCATTGAAAATTTGATCATTTCATCATGTATAAAATATCGGTTTTGTGGATAAATCGGATTTTGAAGAAAGTGCTCAAGAATCCTAAAAAAACAACATTTTGAGAAAAACGCAAATGCAGACTTTTCTTTATAGCTTTATAGTGGAGCACGTTTGTTTACAATTTTAAAATTCAATTTTCAAACATTTTTTTCTTTCTTCTTCTATTTATCAAATTCTCATAAATAATACATTCTCAGAGTCAAAGCAGCGTCTTCTGTTTTTTTTTAACAGCAAAGTAAAACAAATGTTAAATTGTATGCATTTCATATATGTTGGTTACTTAGTGGCTGAAAGGAGTTTATGCTTGACAATATTTATCATATTAACTGCATGTGAAAAATAATAAGTATCTCTATATAGATATAATAGTTCAGTTTTTGAATTCAAAATCAATACAATAACCGCAAATGTTTGTCTAAATATTATTTTAAATATTTGTTGCCGCAACCCAATAGGCAAAAGACGTTATCTTCACTTGCATACCTTAGTATATATAAAAATGTATTTTTATTATGTATGAGTATATAATACATTAATCATGTATCCTGGTATTAAATATAATCATGTAATGCGGGATGAATTATAAATAGATATATAATGGCTAATTATGATCTGATGGATTGTTATTTAGAAAGCTTAAGAAATATGTGCTGTGTCTGAAAAACTGAATATTTTATATTTTCGTTTTCGTCGTCTATTTCCTGTTAATATCATATGCATTGTTTTTAACATGACAATTGTTATTCTACACAATCTACTTAGAAAAAGTATTATCAATTTTTGCTTTTTGATTTTCTGTAAAGGAAGAAAAAAATTCACACTGAAAGACAACACACTTTAACACCTGCTTCTGTGCGTTTATCATATTGACAAAAAAAAAAAAAAAATAAGGAAAAACAAGATGTATTCAGTGAGTGTCTGTATTGTTATTTAATCTGAGTCCATATAAATTCTTTTTTCTCTCCCTAAGAATCATTACGTCATTGAGTTGAATGGTCAGGGAACTCATCTAAAAATAACATCTTTATGTGCAAAGCAATAAAGTTTCGAAGGAAACTAATCAGTTACATAAACAAACAAAACAGAATATAGATACATTCAAGAAATATGCAAATTTTCAGGAAATTAAACTGCTGAAACTGAACACTGAAAAATTAATTTATTTAGGGTAGTTCAAATTAAGAACAAATTTTAGTTCAGATTACCCTAATTATTGTGAGCAAATCTCAATTTTAAATTAAAAACTAATTTGATTAAGTTTTAATTTAATTTATTACCTTAAATATTAAGAGCAAATCAGTGTAAATATTTTTTGTTAATAAGTATGGTTGGGTTAGGTGAGTATGATAGTAATATGTAGGTTAGGCCTCTGTATTTGAAAATATTTCAGAATTAAGAGATGTGCAACCAATGATTTTAAAGTATCATTGGAACAATGTCAATAATACTAATTACAGAGTAAGCTGTACACAACCGCTATCAGGGACGTCAAACTTAATTTGAGTTCAAATAAGCTGCCAAAATTTTTCTTCATTGTATTGTACTGCCATCTGTATTTCTTATTTTTAACTATAATTAATTTTCTATGAATATTATAAATTCTAATAATTTTTAACATTGTCATGTATTTTGAATAAATTTTGTTCAACATAAATGTTTGTAAATAAAACATTTTGCGAAGAAAAAAAAAGTTCGATAAGAAATAAATAAGTTTTTTCAATAATATATAGAACAATTTTATGCTCTGTTTCTCTCTCAATACAACACTAATTCTACAAATACAGACATGATAATTACACGTCAAAAGTTATTTTTTTAAAGATGAAATAACTTCATTCAAGCACATTCACACCTCCTTATTTAACGGTCAGAATGCTGATTTCTTTGACAGTACCATAGTTCAGACAAATAACATAAGAGAGAGAGAATGCAATTTAAAGTCCTGCTGCCATCTAGTTTGCAATAATGAAACTAATAGATGTTTAATAATAATACACAGTACATGACTCAATATCGTTCTCTTTATTTTGCAACTAGATCCAAATTCACACACACTCATAAATCAAAGTTTGCAAATATAGAAGTATTCTATATCACGCAATTGTGTTCTATAATACCAGTGTTGTTTTATTGAATGTTGTAGTACCCTTTATTAATAAATTAATTGATTGATAGTGAAATTCAAATTTATTTGGTATATTTCCGATAACCTTAGTTTCTGTAATCAGTATTTTTGTGAATAAATAATTATCTTAACTTATAAGGCTTCATTAGTTACATGATTTTTTTTCTAATAATCTCATAAATGGATAATAGAGAAAATTATTTTACACGCTACGGAAGCTCGAGAGTTTGAAATCACAAATGGCTACAGGAAGTTCTAAGCGTTAAGAAATTCAGAGTTTCTTATACTATCTTATACTTTTCAAATTTAAAAGGAAACAAATTTGAACCCTTTTTGGGAATATAAGTCATATGACATACATTTAAAAAAATATTTTGTTTCCAGGAAATGTATAGGACAAAACAAAATTATGTTTTAATTGATAATATCTAACAAGTTTTTTTTAATAAACATCAACTATTTTTTCTGTTTTAATTTAACATGTAATAATCAAGAAAGATTTTAAAATAAATTACGAATAGTAAATTATGCATAGAAAAAAGATTACCTTGACAGTGATCAGTACTGGATAACCGAAAAATCAAGTAGCTTTTTTACTTGTTTGTAATCGTTTTATTGAATATATTTAAATTTCCACTATGTATAAGCGCTGCAAATATTTCACTACTAGAACACAAATATAATGATTAAATAAAAAGAAAAAATTGTTTTATTTAACCTTTTCTTTACCAAAAAGATTAACGAGTCTGTGAGTGTGAGCTACTCAAAATGAACCTGGGCACATTCGAATCTGGAATATTTTCTTAAAAAAGCATCTGAAAAATCCCGTTACACAATAGATTCAAAAGTTTAAAATTGTTTTACATAAAAACTAATCTATTTACAAAATATTGGAGTTGGAAAGCATTTCAAGCGTCTCGAATTTCAGTTCCTTTTGAAGCGTAAGATAGATTTTATTTTAAAAAATTTCTTTTTTCAACACATTTTATGAAGCAAATATATACACAGAAAAGCTATAACGGTATTTGTCTTTCAATTCCGTGAGTATTTTTATCCTGAAAATATAAAAATGAATAACAATTATCAAGGATACAACTCCTACAAGATTATTGTTTAAAAGAATTAAGGCAACTATAGTCGGTAAGTTACAATCCATTATATTTAGTTTTCAGGAAAGACTTGATAAAAAGAAAAAAAAAATCATTAAAAATTTATCCTATACTAAGGCAGTTTTTTTCTATGAAACTTAAAACTCTTAACAAACATGCGAGGACCTATTTTATATGATGTTATCTTGAAGTAATGGAATATTTTCTTTTGATTACTATATATTGTGCAGTTTAATAAATGACAATTTTTCAACTAAGTTTTAATGCTAATGATTAATAATAAAATTAATTCAGTTCCTGTTTTTATAAAATAATCTGCGAAGAAGAAAACTTCATACATTTATTTATAAGGAACATATAGCTTACCAAAAAATGAGGGCAATTTAGTTAAATATCATTATGTGTTAAATTGTTATCATAAATTTGATGCGTAATTTATTCTCCTTTTATAAAAATTAACTTTCGAAACAACATCATATTATGATAATTTATGAGTATTAAATTTAAAAACCAGCTTTAGTTATACAAACATTACGTATGTTTATGTATATGTTAATGTTATGTATGTTATGTCCGCTTTGTAATTTTTATTACAAGTAGATTTAGATAAATATTGTAATAATATACATGGAAAATTTAACTTATATTTATTCAACTGAATGAATGGAACAACTCCTTTAAAGACATAAAAAAGACGAAAAATGTGTTAACTTTTTAAAATCCGTATAAAGTAGCATTTTAATGGGGAAAAAATTGAAAAAAAAAAGCACATTTTATTTGAAAATTATAAGTATCTATTTTTGTAAATTACTTCAATATTTTATGTCATAAAGAGTGCTATGTCTTACTCACTTTTAATTAGCATAGCTAACATTTCCATTCTAAGTTTCCTATTTTTGAAACTTTAAATTTGATTCTTTCATATAACTGTTCCTAAAGACTTAAAATAAATTTATTTAATTTTTCAGTAATTTAAAAGAGATAAATTTTGTGTAATATTATCTTAAAACTTAATAAAATGTAATTGATTGAACTGCTTGGTGGATATTTTAAGCAATTTATTTTCGGCTACAATAAGTGAATCTCTGTCCTCCAAAAAAACTGCTCTTAAAATTTCCTTCTCACACAAATAATAAACATATTAATATCAATAATTTAACATGAAGAACATACCATGTAAATGGAAAATACATATTTTAAAGAGGAGAATATTATGTAAATTCACTACATATATTGTATTGCAATTTTTTAAAGTTATCTCTTTCATCTATCCTATTAGTATTTTTGATACATTAGCGTGATAAAATCTTCTTGAAAGTATAATATGTTTTCTCTCTTTCCTTCTTATTATAATTATTCTAGAGCATTCTCTCTCATAATTTTGGCTATGGTTGATTTTTTTCTGTTTCAAGAGAATTATTCCCTTTTGGTAGATATCCTTTTAATTAATTGGATTGAACAAAATTCGTCCTCGGGCCATCGACCATAAGCAGATATATCCACTATATTCCACCTAATACCATCTGTATAGTTTTGACTGATTCTTTAAGTCTATGTATAGACCTTATGCATTATTTATTATATTTCTAATCCATTCCCTTTACTCTTATTATTAGGTTTTGTGAGATAAGAGTATATGGTACGAGGAAAACCAAAGATAATGTTGAATCTTTATCGCCATAAAATTCTACTAACTATATTCTACTAAGACTACTCTCATAGAATTTTAAATCGACTGAAGATATAAAATATATCAGATACATGTTAGTTCAAAAAATATATTAGATATTTGTTCGTGACTTACAATTTAATCTTAACTATTCATAAAAATTATTTAAAATCATTTTCAATGTTATACTCATTTCAGTACAATACTTTCTCTGCAATCTGAGAGGTATCGGATCAGAACACCTTTCCGATTATCGAAAATGCCTGATTACTTGAAAATCACTAACAATAATGCATTTCAATAGGAAAAGTTACATATATTTATATAAATTGTAAGCTATATCTAATTGTAAACTTGATGCGATACACACAAACCAAGTGCTAAAATCATTGAGTAATTAAAATACAAAAAACTTACTTTTTTGTTTTAAAAGCTTATAATATTCCATTCAAGCAGAATATATAAAATAATAATTTCTTCTAACAGTTTTCCTTGAGAAAAATACCGGATAACCGTCAGGGACAAAATAGGTGAACTGCCAACTGATATGTAACCAAGCCATCCGATTTTACATTGCTTCCAACGCAAATCTCATTTATTAGATTTTAAAGAAAATAAAATTCATAAAAGCGATGAAAATATTAATAAGATGAATATTAAAAGATAAAATATTAGTAAATATAGGAAAGGGAATGATGTTTTTGTTTTGAAAAAAAGAAAAAAATACATAAAAAATTGTTTTACTTATGACATTAACGTTCAAAACAATATAAATGTTTATCAAACATTTGACTATTCTTGAGTTCAGAAAATGCTTGATTTAATTACACTTGTATATCATTGCTTGATATTAGTTAAGGTATTTCAATATTTGTAAAATATTGTGATGTCTGTGAAATTACTAAGAAAAAGAAAACAAAAAAGTTGTCCGTGGTTGCAAGTTGCTCCTCCTACTGATAAACCATTTGAATGTATTTCATTTGACACAGCTTGGGTGGATTCAACACTAACAATTTAACGGAGAAATTTCTTCACATTATAATTCGCTATGCTGCTAGATATGTTTGAGATTTTGTTTCTAAAAGTGAAACTACAGAAACTGAAACAAATTGATTACAGCAAGTATTCAAATTCCTCAAAAATTATTAACTGATAGACATAGCTCTTTTCCTTCAATATTTAAAATATTTTCTAGAAATTATAACGCTAAGTATTTGCTTAATATTTCTCATCATCCTCAAACTAATGCGGAGGTCGAAATAATCAATCAGTATCTAATTACTTGATTAAGATGTAAAGTGATTGCAGCTTCTTCTTTTAAAATACCTCGGAATAAAATTTTAATTGAGGTAATTAATGGATATTATAATACTCCTCAGACTGTTACTAAATTTCCTCCTGTAAATTTAATGCATGTTTCTCTACCTTTTAAATCTCCTTTAGAGAAAGTTTATTATTTTCCTATGATTGAAGAAGCATGTTAACTAGCATTCGAGAGATTTATTGAAAATTATAAGAAAAGTAAAGTTCATTTTGATGCTAGAATGGCTGATTCAAAATTTAAATCTAGTGAGATTATAATTTATGAAGAATTTCGATTTGTGTGCAAATACGCTTGAATTAAATGCCCCATGTAGTGGTCCTTACAATTTTTTTAATAAATTTTCTAATTTAAATTTTGAAATTAATAATAATAAATGCGTTAACTAGAAAATCAATTGATATAAAGAGTCTTAATTTTTCTTGATTAAAGCTATATTGCTTGGATCAAAATATGAATTTGGTCCACGAGTACCAGTATTAACGTAGACATTAGTATTATATCTTATCTTATGTATCTAATCAGTCTGGACCAAATCGAGAATAAAATGGTTATGTGCAATGATTTGAATAAAGTTGAGGAAAATTAAAGTTGTACATTTTATTTTTCCATTAAGGGTTTTCAAACTTGCGGACGTTTCTTTCACGAATTTCCTTTTGTTCCAGGTTTCTATTCATTTTTAATAGACATCATGGAGAAAATGAAAAGCAACTTTTAATTCTGGTCCAGTATCATAGTATTCCTAATGTCAGTTTAGTGTGGTTCACAACCCACTAGTTTATTTTACCTGTGGTCCACATGCCACTGTATTTTCTTATTAAATACAGTTCAAACTTTAATTTAATGTGCTTCACAAACCACTGTATTTTATATTAAATATGATTCACATGCTATGGTAATTTTAATTTTCAGTTATTCTTTTATTATTGTATAATTGTATGCCAATCCCATCTACATGAATATTACGGAACTTTAAACAAGAAAGATGTCAAAATGATAATTTTGGTTTAAGTAAGTTAGTGAAATTTTGTGAATAATTTTCTATGTATCTTGAGTATATGAATTGTCATATTTGTGTAATTTATACTTGTAACTAATGAGAATTATGTATTGTAACAATACACGCACTGCACAAATATGATTATTTATATTACGCTAATTGCACACACATAATTGCTAATGTTTCCCCCCCTTGTTTTTAATGTATATTGTAAAAAAGGTTATGGACATCATTACAAGGTTTCTGTTAACAGTTGTTAACAGGAACTTTGTAATGATCCCAAAACTAACATTTATAACAGACTGCCTTTTATTACAGATTTATGCTTCCATTTCTTTTAACATAATGTATGCAAAAGTCGAAATGAAAGCAAATATTTCAATTTAATCCTCAATACCTATATTTTAAATAAATATTTACGAAGGCGATTTTCACAAACACACAACCTCGATCCAGTATCAAGCACTAAGTAAGTATTTATTCAAAACAATATTTAATATTTAATAATATTTAATTCTTAATAATATTTAATAATTATTAATACTTAATCATATTTAATACTTAATAACATTTAATGCTTAATAATATATATATATATATATATATATAGCAGGTCAATTGAAAAGTCCCCGGCCTAACACATAGATGGTGCTACTAGAATTAAATCCATATGTTTTTTAGTTAGCCCTAACCCTCAAAAGATGCTTGTATAAATTTGACAGCTGTCGGATCATTACTTTGTGAATTATAGCCTTTTGAGTGAAGAAAATTTTGTTATTGTGAAAAAAATGGATAAAAAGGAATTTTGCGTGTTGATAAAATATTGCTTTTTGAAGGGAAAAAGTGCAGTTGAAGTAAAAACTTGGCTTGATACCGAGTTTCCGGACACTGACCCAGGAAAATCAACCATCAAGGATTGGAATGCTAAGTTTAGATGTGGTGAAATGAGCACCGAAGACGATGAACGCAGTGGACGCCCAAAAGAGGTTGTTACCGACGAAAACATTAAAAAAATCCACAAAATGATTTTGAATGACCGTCAATTGAAATTGAATGAAATAGCAGACACTCTAAAGATATCAACTGAAAGTGTACATCATATCATTCACGAATATTTGGGTATGAGAAAGCTCTATGCAAAGTGGGTGCCACGCGAGCTCACTTTTGACCAAAAACAACGACGAGTGGATGATTCGGAGCAGTGTTTGAAGATGATCAAGCGTAATAAACCCGAGTTTTTGCGTCGATATGTGACAATGGATGAAATATGGCTCCATCATTTCACTCCGAAGTCCAATCGACAGTCTTCCGAGTGGACTGCACACGATGAACCCGCTCGAAAGCGTGGGAAAACGCAAAAGTCGGCTGGCAAGGTTATGGCGTCTGTATTTTGGGATTTTCATGGAATACTTTTCATTGACTACCTTGAAAAAGGAAGGACCATCAACAGCGAATATTACATAGCGTTATTGGACCGTTTGAAGGACGAAATCGCCGAAAAACGGCCGCCTTCGAAGAAAAAGAAAGTGTTGAGTCACCAAGACAATGCACCGCGTCACAAGTCAGTGAAAACGATGGCAAAAATCCATGAATTGGGCTTCGAACTGCTTCCTCATCCACCGTATTCTCCAGATCTGGCCCCCAGGGACTATTTCCTGTTCTCAGATCTCAAAAGAATGCTCGTTGGGTAGAAGTTTTCGTCGAATGAAGAGGTGATCGCCGAAACTGAGGCCTATTTTGAAGCAAAGGACATATCGTACTACAAAAGTGGTATTGAAAAGTTGGAGAGTCGCTATAATCAGTGTATCACCCTTGAAGGGATTTATGTTGAATAAAAAAAACTAATTTTGCCAAAAAAATGTGTTTTACTATGGTAGGCCAGGGACTTTTCAATATACCTGTTATATATATATATATACATACACTTAATAATATTTAATATTTCATAATATTCAATATTTCATAATATTTAATATATAATAATTAAATTAAAAATATTTAATATTATTTAAATTTTTGAATTTTAAATATTGAGTTTCTATGCCAGGCTGTATTACGTGTAGGGGACCTAGTGGTGCAATCTTCGGAGATTAGAAATTGCGATGAACACACGTTGTCATCTTCTGTTTAACCTACTTTCTCTCTTAAGAAAACTTCAGAGTTAACAACCAACCCAATTAACTAATCTGGTCATTAAGCGAAACTTTCTACTACTTTGATTATTCTTAATAAAAAATCCCGTGATCACGATTTTCTATTTTCAATTTACACCGTGTCATGTATTGTGTTCTTTCTTTTTTTCCAGCTTCTCTTCTCTGATTCTACAACATGCCTTAACTCGACATAGTTTTTAAGAGCCAGAGAATATATCTACACCACCCCCACAGGCGCGCGCGCGCGCACGCACACACACACACACACACATATATATATATATATATATATATATATATATATATATATATAATTAAAAGTGAAACCCCCTCTAATCTTAAGCAACTCATTATATTGTGTTAAGTAACATATAAATAATTCAATGATTTTAGTTATGTTTGAACCTGTAGTTAAATTTCAGTTAATGATTTATGTCTTAAGTTTATAAAATATTGATCTGTGGTCGGCTATTTAGAATAATTCTTTCGTAAAATAACAAAAAACGAAATACATTTATCATTTAGCAAGATTTTTTTTTCTTTGCTTCATAATTATAAATTTAATGGTTTTCCTCAGAAAACAGTTTAAACTAATAGATGTTTCTGAAAGTAATCACATTTAAATTTGTAATTAGCCATTAATGAGGCGAACTAATTACTTTTAAATTCAAATAAAGCTGTATTAAATAACATGTCGTTCAGAAATAATTTTAAAATAATAGCATTTAACGCAATTAATTTTCCTTGCATTATAATAAACATATTCTCAGAAATCAATAGGAAATGGGAAAATAAAACAGAAACAGAGGTTAACCTCAATGAGAAAAAAAAATTCAGATCGTTAGAAAAAGAAAATTCAGTGCAGTTATTTATTTTTTTTTCTTTTTCTTTCATATTTGCCTAATACATCTTTGATCAAAGAAATCTAGGAATAATCAAGAATGAAAATGTACGATTTCTAGTCATGAAAGAGCTAAAAAAGGAAAAGAAGAATAGAAAAATTGGCAACTAAATATTCAACAAGCCTGATGATTGTGATGATTTTATCAGAATTAAAGCTTTCAGCACGTTCTTTCTTTATTCTAATGAGATGGCTTTTGCATTTGATAACTGGAACGCCATCTACTTCAACATCATGAAGTTAATGAGGACTACGTTGCATATTATTACTCTTTTCTGAATTTACTGATGGCCTGAAGTATGTATTTTATACTCCCTAATTTGAGTTAAAGATTGGCTTTTCAGGTTTATAAACAGTAACAAATTTTTTAGATAGTGTGACTGTTGAATACATTTTTCTTCTAGTATTTTCTATTCATTAATTACTTTCAGTTCCTCACTAAGTCACATAATAGCATATAATTATTATTTCCTAACAAGGATACAACAAATTTTGTTTCAGTTTTATGTGGAATTAAAAGAAAAACGTCTATCATTTCTCTGAGACAGAAACTGGTCTTTAGTATTCATAATGATTTCATTATAGAATTTTTACTATTGTAATTGCGTGAGGCTAGAATAAACAATAAATATAAAAACTATATTTTTTACAGAAGTTTATTTGTATTTTTATCTTAAGTATACGTATATATATATAAAAAAGTGAATGTATATACCATGTATAAAAGTAATATATCAATAAGGCATGTATTTCAAGTACGTTTGATACTGTAGTTACATTTTATTTAACAGTTGACGTCGTAAGGTAAGAAATAATTATTTTGTAATTTTTATAGAATTATAAAAAAAAAGTGCCTTCAAAATTATATGATGCTATATACCAGGCTAGTTAAAACTAATTTTAATTTGAATTATTATTATATCATTTTATCAGGATACATAATCTTTATGAATATATTAATTTCAGATGATGTTAAAAAAAATCTATAATTGCCTTAAACAGTGTTATATTTGTAGTGAAAAAGTATAATATTATGAATAATAAAGTATATACTGAATTTCAAATTCAACTCAAATGTTTTTTTTTTAATAAATAATATAAGTTGAGCATATTAAAAATAGCATATTAAAAATGAGACCTGTACAAACCATTATTATTTTCTATTTACAGATTTACAAATTTTAAATACTTTTTCCTGCGATTTTAATTTTTATTGATGCAAGTGACTAAAACATTTTTCTTTCTACAAGAGAAAAAATTCTTGTTCCGATACACACACGCGCGCGCGCACACACACACACACACACACATTTATATAATATAGGAGTATTTATGCTTATATTGGTATAAATTTAAATCTGACAGTTCTAATATAACAATAATAAGTTTTGACTTTTCAGGTTTTTCTGTGTTTAGCAAAAAAAAGAAAAATAAATAAATAAATAACATACTCAGTTTGGTTTCCAATAATTTAAGAAATGTTAGTCACTTGAAATAATTGAAAAATCTTAAAAATTGAGTCTTTTAAAGACTTTTCAGAATATCAATTTTATTGTCTTGCCAAATTGAATTTGTGTTCAGAATTATTTAATACGATATGAAAACAAAACATTAATTAATTTTAATCATACATTCTTCAAGATTTTTTTTTGGAAAAGAGAGTGCTATATATCGTTCAAAGGGAAAAAAAAAGTATTTATATCAAAATAATTTTATTTTTAGGACACCGGTATATGTAAGTTAAATACCTATTTAGAACCAATTGTTTTTGTGACATATATTTTTGAAACTATAAGTACAGTTTGGATATTTTTGAGTTCCTAATAATGGTATTTCAAATATTCTTTTGCCTATATTTAAGTTATTTTTTAATAAATTTTTTCCCACCTAGCTGAATGTGTATACGAGTTTCGAGGCATATATGCATTCAGGCATCATTTAAAAAATCATTTGCACAATATGATTCGAATTTTTTCATGTGTCTATAAAGGATAAATATGTATATAGTTAATAATAGACAGTTTTTGCTAAGCGACACCTAAACTTTTAAGACATAATTTTTATGTGGTAAAAAAAAGAAAAGAAAAAAAAAAAATCAAATGCTCGAAATTGGAAAGTTCGGTAATTTTTTCAAGTAATGTAAATTAAAAAAAACTGTGATTTAATCAAAAATTTAGTTCATCATTTTTTTAGCATTCTTTTATATATCTGAAGCAGATTGTTTTGCATATTTAAGGAATACTTTTTTTAAAAATGGTTCTTAATTACAAATAGGTCTTAAAACTCATATTCATATTCAAATAAGAAGAAAAAAAAGACCTTTTTGGCTAAAACACTATTTTTATAGATTTATAAAATGATTAAAATAACATTATATTAGGCATACAAAATTTTCATGAATAATGATAAATTAAAGGAATCTTAAATTCAGTATTTTAATATTCCTACTCATGTCCTGGCACTCATTAGTGGTATTTTTAAGTAGTACTACTTTTTAAAATTTTGAAAATAGGCCTCATAAAATTTATGTGACAGAAATTGTAAGCTTAGAAAAATGAATATAAACTGAATGTTACCCTCGTTATCTATTTAAGATTTTGAATTCAATCTTCAATAATCTTCGTCCTCTAAATCTATCCTGATTTAAACGATAAATATCTATTTTTAAAATGTACATGCTAATTTTCTGTGCTTAAGATACAAAATGATACCTCCTACTATGTCAGTGATGCCTTCTGAAAGTCAAAAGATATATCTCCTACTATGCTCATTAGATGTAAATAAGTCATCATTAACACTTATTACAATTAGGAACAATTTTATTCACAACAAGTTCTTTTCATTTTTTTCTTATCAAATTCATACATGAGCTATTATATAATAAGTAAGAAAAATTTAATACATATAGAAAAAGTGATAAAATAATTGTTTCGATATAAAATGAATATCTGAAAAAAACTTAAGCCATGAAGGATTGGTTTACTGTATGAACTTACATAATTTTATTATCTATTTACATTTTAATTCAAAAGTGTTGATGTACATTTTTAAGGAGATCAGGAATTAACTTTAATTTTAAGAATTAGAGTATATAGCTAATCAAATTATTGTTTTAATAATAAAAATTAAGATGTTTTAGAGAAAAAAATATTATTGTATTTAAAGCTTGAAATATATTATTGGAAGTGAGAAAAGAAATCTTAATCTTCTAATGTTATCTTCATTTAAGCACTAAAAGTATTTTTCAGTACGTTATGCTAGATTTTTGGGTAAAGTAAAAATTATAAGAAATTACTTAAGATTTAAACTTAAGCACAGAATTTAAAAATGTATAAATTATTATTTAATTTTATATTGTTGTATTTTCCTTTATTTAAGAATTCATGTTAATTTTATTAGCTACAGTTGTAAATAATATTTATTATAATTGCATGTACATATAAAATATGTATAATTCAATTAGATGAAAATTACTTTAAATTAAGGCTTATTTCAGCTATAATTATTTCCTTCTTAAAATAAAAGGTTTAGCTAAATGCTTCTATAGAATGTTTTTCAAGTAATTCGTTAGCACTTTTTTTTATTGATTAAACGTTTAAAATTATGGGTTTCATATGCTGCATAACGCTCAGTTTGAAAAATAATGTAAATGTCTTACTTTTGCTTTTAGCATCTTTATTTTTGAGTTATAGAAGAGTAAAATAATTAGGAGACTATTTGTATAAATTATTTTTAACGGAGAAACGTAATTCTATTGTAAATTATTTCACTTAATATGAAATAATATTTGTGAGGTATATAATTTTCAAATGTGTATGCGAATGTGTTGTGTATCACATTTAATGTTTCATATTTAATCATTATAAAAGATTCCAGCGAAATATATAATCTAAATGACTACAGATATACTATTTTAAACACAATCCGTGTTGCAACGATTAAATGTTTCGACAATTTAAATAAGTTCTAGACGTTCTGATATCTTTCGAAACAGTGTTCCAATGAGCATTTTAGGAAATCCTAATACAGGAATAGATTTATATTCCAATATTGTAATCATTTATACATTTTATTAATTATTCATTGGGATAAATCTGTAAACTTAAACTTGAATTATTCATTTCATATTTAGGGATTTGTAAATACGAATTTAGAGAACATAACAATGTATTTGTTGCGCTTGTGAAAGAATTTATTGATAGATTCTCATTGAAATCAGCAAAATTCTCTCTCTAGAATAAATGTTAGTTGCGATGAATCAAATAATGTATCCGTATTAAATGTGTATTTCTCACTTAAATCCTTATTGCAGTATATACTTACATTTATTCTAAAAGTAAATATACCGATAACTACAGACACATAAATATTCAGTAATAATTTTCTGCATGAAGCCATCTTATTTAATATAAAATATTTCTAAAGTTGTTTATTAAAATATTGAAAAGGCTATAGATAAAATATAAGTAAGTATTAAATAAAAAAATGTGATAAGATATGAAAAAAATAGTTGTGTGGCCATGGTAGCCTAGTCGTGCACTCTCGGACATCGTCGCTTTTGAGTCGAGTCATGGATTCGAGCCTTCATCCATTACAGAAACGTCGCAAAGCGGGGGGATGCAGGTTAAATATGGTTAAGATCCCAAATACTTTTGTTAGCTTTGTGTGGAAGTTTGGAACGAGACTTGCCAGTTCAAGGTCTGTGTTTGTCATTTGACACCGAGTTTCAAATTTACGTGGTCGATGGACAATGGCCCTTGCATTGTTTATCAGTGTGACGTTAACAAACAATCACATTAATCATTTTAAGTAAAAAAGTTTCAAAATCAAATGATATTTATTATCTGTCAGAATATATAAAATTATAGGCATTGGATTTACTATTTATAAAATTATGGAATCGTGAAAAAATGATTCATAGTAATCATTTTGATATTAGACACTGTAAAATAGAACGTATATTTAATGTCGGTCGTACGTTTCGTTCAATGAGTTTTAGGATTCACAAAAATGGATAAAAGCAATATTTTTTGAATCAGTTATAGGCATTAAAAAGTAACATGGTTAACTAAAAATTTTATTAATGCTGATGAAAAGATTTTTAAGCCCTGATTTATTTTTCTTATTACTTCTACACATTTGATAAATTGTGTTAATTTTTTATGCTAAGGACATCAATGTATATTCTCCATTTCTACATTTTTTTTACGATAAAGAGAAGATACCCTAATCTCATTTTGTGAGAGTTATCCATTTTTTTTTTTCAGATTGAAAATCTTTTGTCTGATAAAAATAATTATTTAAAGTAATTTTATCAAACATGTTATTATTTATTCTGATTAAAGTATATTAAATAACGTAAATAACCTCAAACTTTGATAACCTCAAAAGTAATAAAAATTTGTTATTGATTACATTCATGAATTACTAAAAGCTGCATTCGCGAACATAAGAAAGTTTTCCATAGAAAGTTTAAGAAATGTTTCTTATAAAAAAAAAAGCTGTATATTTTAAAAGAAGCAAACTAAAACATAAATTGTAAGGATAACAATTTTTCACTATATTTTTGTCAACATTTATAATACGAATAAAAAACTTTAGTAGCTTAAAACTTTTCCAAATATTATATTATGAAATTTTATATCAAGACATGCACTGAGAAGCAACTAATCTTATAGAGCATTTTGATTTTATGGATTCATTTATTTCCCATTATTATATTATGCAAAAATAATTTACAGTTTTAAATTTGTATCTATTGTACTTCAGAAAAGGGAATTATTTTTATTCTACTTATTAAATTTCACATAAGTATTAATGTATTGAGATAATAATATGCATTTCAAATATTACCACAACTTATGAATTAATGCCATTCATTACCAAGAAAAGTGTAGTATAACTTTTATCGTGATTAAATTTATGAATTTCCATAATATAAAACACAGAGAAAATAGAACGAAATACTTTAAGGAAAAACAATATACCTAGGAAAAATACGGATATGCATTCAAAGAACGTACGAAAAAATATTTAGCAAGTAGCTATGTAAAATATTTCAACAAGAATTTTATATTTAAGGCTAGCATCAAGAGCATTTACACATAAATGCAAATCCCAATTCACATGCGGTATGCTTTTGTCAGTAAAATATTTAGATTTCGTTTTGCTACAGATCAAACACGAAATATTTTTGAATTCTTTTTACTTCTAAAACACTATTATAAATAAGAATCTTATGTTCAGATGTAATATTTTGTGTTTGATAACTAAGTCTGATATATTTGATATGTGTTTTCTTTTCAAAAGCGCTGTTTGTAGAATTTTTGTTCAAAACGGAATTTTTCGAAAGGGAGTGGAATAAATATTTATTTGAATAGTGTGTATTTTGTTTCTTAAAAAATAAATTCTGAGTCATTTGAGAATCAGAAACATAAGCGTAAATATATTTTTTAAAGTTTTAGTTTAAAATGCGTTTATTTTATTTCATTTTATTTTATTTGACGTTTAAACATAATCTAACAACATTTTATTCAAATATTTTACTTGTTCGATGGAAGCAGTATATATGCAACGTATTTCAATACTCAGTTTCACGCTCAGCATTTGATTATTCATAATATTTGGAACAAAATGTTATGAATTCAATGGAAACTATTATTTTGCTGCTATCTAATTTTTAAAATATGTTACATAAAAGAAGGTAAATATGATCTTTAAACACAAATGAATTAAACATACTTAATAAGAATTCTTTTTTTTTATTTATATTGATTATAGCTATATTAACTAAGAAAATTGCGAAATTTATCAATATGTTTTTAATAAAACTGATTAAAGGAACATTTTTCAATTAAATAGTGTAATCTAAATTTTCCTTTTAATAAAATTGCATTACATATCTTCTTCCTAAATAAGTTGATATTTAAGATAATCATGATATTTTTATGATATTAAATGTTAATTTGTAAGATTTTTGATATATGTTTCTTTCCTGAAAATTTGAAAGTGTTTAGTTACACCATAAGTATATTGTTTATATGCTAAATATGAACAATCTTCCTCATGTGTATGTATTTTTATCCCAGTAAGTTAATAACTAAAAATTACTCTATCCTCTGAAACAAAAATAAATGTAGAAAATAAATTCTGACTCCATAGGAAATTTAAAATGAGAACCGTAATTGATAGGTTAATTAGAGGTTTATCTATATTTGACTGTGTATATACTCAGAATTAATGTTTATGTGTTCTGTAATAGTTTTCCTTTGTTGCAATGAATGTTAGTTTCTAATGCTCCAGATCATACAAATAATAAAACTTCTCCCACAAAAATGATATCTATATAACTAAATTCTTGAAATGAGCAAGTAAAATGGCTGGATAATTATAAATGGTATTATGATGCGTTGTGTCTTTACTATCAAACACAACAATAAATCAAATAAATCTATTTAAAAATATCTGTTATGACATTATATAAAAATAAATCTCGCAAATTCTAATAGACCTATGTGAGCAAACATATAATTTTTTTTTCAACAAGGTACGAAGCTTAATAAAACATTTTAAAATTTTAATAGTAACACAATATATATCTTATTTTGATCTTAAGATATATTCTTTATTTTTAAATGTATTCTAATTATTTTCAAATTTATTTATCAGTACCTAATTAATTCACATATGACTGACTATTAAACTTACTTATAATCGATTATCAAACAACTTAATATGCATTGAAGTACTCATAGAAAAAATTTTTAGGTTATTAATTTGGTATTTTCCACAAAGATTTGTATTAATGTAAAATGAGAAATAATTTTGTTAATGAAAAATAATGTATTTTCTTAGTTAAAATGTGCGTGCGTGTGCAACAATAATTGGTAAAATAATTTCTCTTGTATTTAATGCGTTATGTTCAAAAACATAAAATGAACAATTTCGAATACTTATAGATAAATGAGGGGAATGTCTTTCTGATATGACAGAAACGAATAATAATATGCGTGTATATTTTTGCATGAGTTACCAAGATTGTTCTAATTTTTTAATGAAAACGATTATATTTATACTTTGAGATCAGTATATAATTAATACTAATCCACAGGGTTCTCAGAGACTGCAATATGCAATATGATTGTTAAATTACATGATAAATATAGACAACCTTTATGATGATTTATATCATTTTGATAGGCTGGTTGAGGTTTCATGACACTCAATCTGATGAAACACATTGTAATATAATAAACATGTAATGAAAAATATTTAGCTGTACAAATTTGTTAGTCATGATTGAATGGTTTTTTTAACATCGCGTTAAAAGCAACACAATGGCTATTAGAGACAGACTTCGTAATTTTCAAATAATGAAGACGATACTTGAGCTGGCACCTCCATCTCCAAATTTCCCCAACCCACCAATGACAGGTGGCCTAATCACGGTGGGTCTTTAGTGACATCAAGACTTTCACCCATTACTCGTCGAAAAGTAATGGTTGCAATTCCGAATACGTGACCACTAGGTTACTGCACCAGATTGTTAGTCGCATAAATGTTTTTTTTTTTAATATAAATTTTCATAACAGAAAAAAAAAAATTAAAAACGCTAAAAACAAATTGTGTTGTATAATATGTAATAAAATAATACATTACGTTTAGAGGTACCATTATTAAAGTCACATTTTTCAATTCTAATAAATTTTAAAAATTTTACTGTGTTAAAATATTAATTCATGGAAAATAAGTAGATAAAATGTTGCAAACAATAAAATATGTATCGTTGTTAAATATAAAATCGTAGAAAAGAACGTAATTTATATCCCTAATCTTAATAGATATTATGTGGGAAAAGGATAGGGGCCACATTGGATCCTGCATCGATTAATCGACAACATAATCGTATCTTCGTAACCTAAAATTTTTAATGAAGTTGTAGTTTTTCTTAACCTATAGTTTATCAGTTTTATTTCGATTCTGATTTGAATTCTTGCGGTAGGGCTCGAGATGTTTCTCTGAAAGACTATTCCACCTTCACAGTTTTTACCTTTACCAGTTTTTTTAAATTGTGCTTAGGGTTTTGAAATGTGTCCTATCTGGCTTTGAGAGTTCTTAAAATGTGTTTTAGATATTGAATGCTTGAATATAAGAACCATGATTCAATGTAAGAGTATTTGAGTGTTTACATAGCATCTGTGTACTTGGTCGAGAGTTTAGTTCGTTTTGGAACCAGATATAGCAGAACTGGATGCTGTTTATGGATCATTAAGGTGAGATGAAATGAATGATGTATGTGTTAAAACAATAAATGCCGAGTCTAATATCTCTCTCTTTATATATATATATATATATATATATATACACACAGGGGGGTCATAAAAAACTTTACCAACATCTGCACTTCTAGTTCCTCTTAACTGATCGAGATGAGATTTGAAGTATAGTTATTTGATGGTATGCGCTAAAGATTCTATGAATGGTAACTCAGAGGTGTTCACGATTGCGATTACAGTAACAAAAACTCAAAATTTTCGAATAGCAATGCCTGCTTTTTACCGTCGCAAAATGTTCAGTGTATGCGAAAACATTAAGTAGCATTAGAACGGAATTTTTTATTTTGGGGCATTTTTTTTCGATTTGACCCTGAGAAAATAGAAATAAACCTTATTTCCTGATTTCAATCCATAGAATATTTCATATCTAGCGCACGTAAGTTGGCAACAACAAGCAGTTTGTGAATGTCCAACCCTTTGATATTGAATGAAAAACAGAGAATTAGAAAGATGGTATTTGTCAGATAAAATACGCTGTTTTTACTGTAATTTAATGTCAAAATAAAATAATTAGCAGAAAATACACTTGCATATCTCTTATCTATGATGTAGTTAATCTTAATGATATCTAGATATCAATCGGTCAAAGATTTCAGCTTCAGAAGTGCACAACAGTTTAGGTTCAGAAATTACACCATAGTATGCATTGAACGATTTGATCACTTAACTGTAACAGGAGATTTTAAAATGTTTCAACCAACAAAATTGATTTGAATTGTAAAACAGATTTAGTTTCTATAAAAACGTCATACAATTATAAATTTTAAAGACTTTGGTACAGCGCATATTTTGGAAAAATATGTGCTGTAAAAAATACTTGGATTTTTTGTGCACAAGAAATCGAGATTTCCAAAGCTGTTAATTGTTATTTCAGAAAAGTACAAACAATCAGGAGGGGTAGGTAATAATATAATAGCAAGGTAGAAATTGGTATATAAGAAAACTGAATATTTATTCTGGACACCACTTGTTCCAATGTTAAGAACGAAGGCAGTTTGCTGGTCATCTAACTAAGGCTTAGCCCAGCACTTACCTAAAAGTCCCTCAAGCTATATAACTCCAACATCAGAGAAAAGATCACCCGGAAAAACCAGGTCACCCCTAGATTCAGTATTAATCCAACAGCATTCTCTTTTCGGAGAATATGAAGGATCCCCACAAAGTCTAACCGTAAACAGATTTACAGTAGATTACAGAAGGCAGAGTGCGTAAACAGATTACGCTCTCTGCCGTCCATCTACAGAAATGTATGGGAACATAACAAATATCATCGGAACGCCAAATACTTCCTTACGGATAACGTTTAACCGATTTGCATTTTTATGCAGATCGGTTAAGAAGTTAGCAGAAGAAAAGTTTCTAACTATTGACTAATAAGCTGGAGGGTTGAAAAAAAGAGAAAGATTGCAAGAAGATCCCAGGGTTTTTTTCACTTGTGTTTGTGACGGGTCTATCCGCGACCTGGTCACTAGTAGTCCTCTTGGGGAGTTTTTTCTCCTCAGCAGTTATTGGTATCAGAGGACTTCCTCCGAAGAAGAAAACGTAAACATGTAAATAAGACTGGAATGTGTATATATAGTGTAAGCGCAGCGGAGAGGCGTAGGGGAGCCAAAGGGGGGATTGAGCGGGGAAAGAGATAGGATAGATTTCTAGTTGAATTGTTCTGTAGATTTGTAGCTTGATTAATAAACTAGTTGTTTTAGAAATGTCGACCTATCATTCCAATCATTCCCTACCTTCCCATCCGTCCGACGAAATGTCATTATATGTTTACCAAAAGCTATAATCCCCATCGAAGAGAGAAAATTTAACTGGAGTACTTCAGGATCTTGATTTTCATTCCTATTTACTGAACCTAATCCTCTGAAAAGCATTGTTTTGAATTTTCTTTGAAAACCTTGAACTTTGATCCATTAGGTAAATGTTTTGTGAACAATTTTAAATATATTTTCTTCCATCTTGAAACATGGAAATTATATTAGGAACGCAAAAAAAAAAATCATTTATTAACTACTAAAACAACACCATTTTTATTTTATCATACTATGCCATATTCTCTCATTTTAGATACGTTTAGTTGCTAATGTCGTAATTCTTGTTTATAGTTACATTGAAGGAAAAACTCAACATCAAAAATTTGTGTTAGTTATTTTTTAAGCACCCTTGTCATACTTTAATATAAATTATATTAAATACATTAATTACTTTTCCTTTTTAGGAAAAAAAACAAATTCTTATTCAGTTTTAATTGTCAGAACTTCAAAATGATACAAATAAAAAATGTCACGTTTAAATGCTAGATTAAGGCAAATCTTACGAACACATATAAATTAAAAAATACGAAATTTAATGTATAAAAGTTTTAAGTTGTAATAAAAGTTAACAGGGCATTTAAACAGTACTGATTAGATTATGTTTAAGGAGAGACTCTGTGACAATAAAACAATTTTCTCTATTTTTGAAGCAAAAAAAATATGTTTTAGCATATATAGTGTTGATATGCATAAAATGATTTTGGGTGAATATTGTTGATACAATTTTAAAAAATTAAATAAAATTTATTTTTTAAAAATTTCAAACCCCTACTTTCTCAGAGATTATTAATATTTCAAAATGATTTTTATAAGGCTCATAGTAAAATTTTAAGCAATCTTGAGGATATGGATTTTACAATAAAGTTCTTAGGTTTGGAGGAAAGGAAAAATGAAATGTCGGTTAGAATGCTAAAATAAGCAAAAGTCTTGATATATTACACATTGCATTTCCTCTTTTTTTTTTTTTTTTTTAAAGTATTCATTTTGTTATGAAATTATTCCCTCATTTTGTTACATGTATTATACGTAACACACAGTAAAGACGGTAGTGATTGATAAATATTTGCGGAGGGAGTAACATTTTAAATGCATTGATGTACTGCAAAAGCACAAAATGAGAAAAACTGTTTAAAATTTCTAACTCCAAAAAACAACTATTATGGGCTACAGTAAAGACAAAATGTGATTTAAAACCATTAGTTAAATATTTTCTTATTAATAATTGAATTTTCAAATAATTTCGGTTAATAATTTGAATAATGGGTCACTTTTTCCGCTTATGTTAATTGCACCTGACAAACAAGAAAAAAAAAATGTTAAATAATTATAATAAAAATAAAACAATTCTTAATTTTTTTTGCTTCTTATAATATTAAAATGTTATATATGTGTGAAAATATGTGATAAATATAAGAACATTAGATGCGAAATTATTTATATAAAACTAAATTAGAATGAGATCGATAAAAACACTACGAACGAAAAATGAAATAACAATAAATCATTTGCATTGGAAGTTTAAATCACTAAATAAACGGTAAGTACTACAGCTATAAATAAAACAAAATAAAATATGTTTCTGAAATGTTTTTGATAAAAATAAATGCACAAAATTACTGAAGTCCGTAAGAAAGAAGCGTGGTCAAGACTCAAAATTCGATTGCTTACATTTTTATAATTTCGCTTCTTCCAACTCATGCATTGAAAAGTAATATTTCAATTGAAAGATGAAAATTTCAAAAGTATCATTACAGAAAAACTTTAAAAAAATGGCTGTTTGGTTATTTTAGTATAGTGAGTTCCCTTAAGATTTTGAAGGTTTGGCTCGTTCAGTATCTCTCTACATTTTTTTCGAACTATGATATTGAAACTGTATTGAATGCGATAACCGTATTGTAGAAAAATACATTAGTGGAAAACAATTTCTAGCAGATTAATTATTTGCTTTTAAACATTACTTAATTCATAATTGGTTATCTTTTGAGATTTCAAAATATTCTTTTGCAAAATTATCAAACTGTGAAAGATTACTGTATTTGATTCAATGAAAAATGTTTAAGATTTATAATAATAATTCTGCAGAAATCAAAAACAAAAATAATATTATATATCTTAAAAATTATATATTTTATTGCCACCTGTGTAAATTGGCAGCAGAAGTATAGAGGTCACGGTCACGGACTCGCAGCTAGTGCTTTTTGTCGAGTCGCGGTCGAAACTAGATGCCTCTAAAGACTCGTCTTGAAGCCAAGGTTGATGCACATTAAGTTTAAAGTTACCCTTTTGACGTAAGATATATTTGCTCAAAATATATATGATTGAAATGACAAACTCATCCTTTTATCTATAAGAAAAAAGAAATATTAACGAATTTATAAACAAAATTATAAAGTCTAGATTTGTTAAGGTAAGCTATTAGGTTTATAAAACATTAATTGATGGATTTCTAAACTTCGTACTTTGAAACAACTCGAGGGCTATTGTACACAAACCTTTCTTCCTCGGTCAAGTGACGAGGATGACACCTGAGCTGGTATCTCCCTCTCCAAATTTTCACATCACGCCAACGAGAGGATTTAGATCCGCTACAGATTTAACGTTCATCATCCCCACTGCACGGATGGCAATTAGAGGTATTTGGACTCGGTTCTACGAGTCTACAGAAAAAACGTAGGCCACAAGTTCGCAAGCATATGACCACTAGGCTACCACAATCATTTTCTTTATTGTAATTCCACTCTTGGAAGTGCCAACTTACTCTTGTTTCATCCCACCGGAAATCAGTTTTTCTTATAATGCAACAGGCGACATGAGGAATTGGTCGATCTTGCCGTCTCGCACTAAAACTGTCTCTCTTTTTAATAATTTTAAATATTTTACTACTGTAAGCCTCGTTAATTCGGGGTGAAATGCGACTAGAGTCTCTCAGGGATATCGGAAATCTGGGTTAATCGGATTATGGAAAATAATGAAACATAATAAAACATACTGAGAGAAAAATCGTCATTCTAGGGATCAAAAAGAATTTGAGTCAAATTTACAGATGAAAATGACGCCTACTTCGTTAACATTATAAGCACACTGGAAGTTGTTTCATTGTAATTTTATTTGAATAAGTGGCATTATGTGGTATTAGTCACTAGAGATAAGAGATGTGAATGAGATTTTATTGACTTTCCTTATAAAAATTGTGACGCGTGTCCCCTCTCCCCACACATAACTTTCATCAATTTATTGTTGAGAAGAATTCAATTAAATCATTTTTTTCATATTATCTGACTCCCCGAAAGTAATAATAATTTGTTTTTTCTGTAGTGAAACGTAATTAATAATTTATTTTTAGTTAATGAATGAAATAAATAAATTTTCTCTAATATAATAAATATAAATTGTATTCAATATAATATTTAGTTTGTTTCAAATGTATTAAATAAGTTGCTTGTTATATAAATAATTGATTTCTAATGTAATTAATTTAATAAATATTTTGTTCCTAACTTAATTAATGTAATAAACAATTCGTTCTTAATGTAATTAATGTTACAATGTTATGTTTCTATTGAAATAAAAAATACATAATTTATTCCTAATGTTATCAATAGAACAAATTATTTATTTCTAATGCAATCAATGTGATAAACAGTTTATTTCACTTATGCATTGTTTTTCTCCATGGTAATAAAATAGGTATGATACTTTTAAAACATTTACTACGTGCAATTAAATTCTATTCCAGTTGAAACGAATTTAAATTCAAATAAGTTTTTCTATGAAATATGTTACTTATATTTGCGTCGTAATTTTACTCCTTCATTCCCAAAACTTTGTACATTATACTTGCTGATTTCATATTTTTATGCATATTAAATTTACCAAGCGGTGGCACTGAAGTATAAGGGAAAACTCTCCGAGTACCTTTTGAAACAGTGTTTATCTTAAAATAAATGGTTTTTTAAATAGCTTACTATTATCTTTAACCATCCGAAATATTTGGTTTAATGTATTAGTTACATTATATCATCTCAATTTTATTCAAAATAACGAAAATAAATATGATTTTTTTTCTCACAAATTCATATTTTCAATGATGCAGGCAAAGTCTATCAGAATCTAATCATAAATCATAGTAATACGAAACCGTTTATACTACATTTCAAACACACCTTGCAACAGAAAGGTTTATAAATTTTCTAAACTAGAGACTTTATCCGAAATATAATGCGGTCGGTCTTGAAAACAAAAGCAGTGGCCTTGTACGATAGAAAAAAAAAGAAGATCAAAAGAAAAAAAAATCACATAATGCTCAGCTTCGACTAGAACAAAAGCATATTTTTTTCTCTCAAGTTTTTACTTTGAGAAAGTGGAGCAGCGCCACCTGTGATCATAAAAAATAGAAAGAAAAAAAAATCTTTGGTATAAGAACAAGAACGCACATGGGACGATAAATTATTTTCTTCATCATATAAAGGATGAAAAAAATGAGAAAAAACTGTATGTTGAACATAAGAACGTGGCAGCCAATACGTCATACTAAATTATACGAGGGTTATTATGTCAGTAACTGCATTGCTGTAATTGGGAACTCAAAATTGATTTAAGATCTTAAGAGATAAGTAATTTTTAACACTCATCTTCTACATACTTTTATTTTATTTCTTGAAGTTTTAAAGTAAAACATACTATAAGACGGAGTTTATTTTATGCTATTCTGATACACTATATCAAAATCTACAGCAGAATCTAGATTTTATTGAAAATAAAAGATTTTTATACCTAAAATATTTTAATTTACTAAATTTGTATTAAAATGAATAATTGAAAGTGATAAATAAGCAATTTATCAAAATTGTGGCATATATAATATTAATTTATCAAAATAATTTGATTATTTAATGAAGCAGGAAATTTTATCGCAATGTATTTTTGTTGTGAAACTCGAGATAGCATTTCCCACTATACATACACTTCTCTATAGGCCAACATTTTAATTCAATTATAGAAATGAGATAAATTCACCGTCTGGAAATAATTTTGTTATTCATTATGGTTGCAGTTTACTTCATGATGAATTTTTGAAAAGTAAAAAAGATAAGGATGCTAGAATATAATTTAGATTTCCTTTTCTAGCAGACTATTACTCATTAATAATTTTAATTCCCTAGTAATAAGTCAACAAAATATTCATTAAAATTAGTGACTTTGTAGCTACAGACTAAGCAAAATTCTTCTTTACAATGTGCATTAAATCGGAATACGTTCAAGTGCTATTCATTTTAAATATAATATACAGATTTATTCCAGGAAAATTTCAAAAAAGGAGTTTTAAATGTCTCTACCGAAAAGTGTAAAATTTTTAATTTACGTTTTAAAATATTATTGCATTTAATATATGCACAATTTCAAGTTTTCTTGCGAAATTAATTTAATACATTGTCTCTAGTAACAAATAATTTTTATATTGCTCTTTGTTTAAAGCTTTAAACTAAAATCAGAATTCATTATGGTAAAATATGAATGAAAAATGGTTTCAGTTATTAAGAAAAACAGTAATAAATTCCTTAAATAATGGTAAATTATAAGTTATTTAACTAAATTAATTAATATTAATATTTTCATCTACGTGATTCTTGAACTTATTTAAATTAAAGTATAGAGTTTCTGTAATAAATTCTGAATGCTTTTGAGGAATGGTTATAAATTGAAAGGAAAATAAATTTGATATCTTTTATTTTTGCTTTTATATGTAGACACAATTTTATTTATTCAAAATATTTTAAATAAATGATTTTATAATAATATGAAACAACAACATGAACATTATTCAGAGCAAAAAACATCTTTTTACAAGAGACTGTTAGCTGAGTATCAATAATTACAAGTTAATTATTGTTTTGCTGGATACTCTTCTATGTGGGAATCAAAGACTACGCAACATTCAACAATGCTGCTAAATTTGCATTTAATGATTGTCTTTCACTGTTCTTTATTCCGATATTGCTTCGTCGTTGTGTGGTTTTCCGACTTCTTGGAAGGGGGGGAGAGAGTAGTCCTTGGATTTCCAGTGGTCTTTCGAACCTTAGTCCATTGGGTCCGAAGAAAAGTTGACCAGTCGCTTTTTTTGCTGCGCTTTAATCAACTACACCGAGAGAGATGTTCCCCTCTGTATAGTTATTGAGATGTTTTAACTTTTGGAGTTCTTGTTGAAGAGAGCCACTGCACACTCCCCCTCTAGTATCATCGAGATGATATGAAGAGCAACATTCTGAATTTGTAGAGAAAGTCACTTTTTCATCCGTTACTGCAAATGGTATACCCCCCCCCCCTGTTGTATTTAATTTTGAGTGGAAAAAATATCTATTTGACGTCATCGGCTGTCTCGAGTTGAGCTGCGGATCTCTTTGACACGTGAGCCAAAGCTTAAAAATAATTCGTCTTGATTTATGTGCGATTGTCTTAGTTCGACACATAGAGGGAAGTCTTTTGCTTCGGGAGTATCCGCATTTATAGTAGTTGTAGGTCACGCTGACATCTATCATATTAGATATGCTTCGAGAATGCCTGCCACAGACCAACGTTTCAATACAGATACGCTCGATGAGAACGTTTTATTTGATTTTCTTAATGCTACTGTTAGGCGTTACAATACCGCGAAATCTATATAGATAGGTTATTTGGAATGTTGACCTTGGTGATATGGGCTTGGATTTCACTTCTGGCTATCAGGAGGGGGAGGGGTAATTGTTAAAAGCACATGTTGCGGTAATGTCTTAAATGCATGTCTTAAATGTAGTGACATGATTTAAATGGCGCACTTGCTTTTAGTTTGCTTTTTTTTCTTTCTTGATTGCTTCTTATAAGTTCGAATGAGAATTTATGGATGTTTAAGGGAGTTAGGGCTTTTGGTAGCAGATGCTCTTTTTGCTGTTAATCTCATTCGTTTTTAATTGTAGCGACAATCATGACGAAAGGAAAATATTGATACTGAGATTTGCGAATTAATGAATGAGTCTGATAGTGATGTTAGCGAAAATAATCCAACTCTGTACATAACCATTAAAGGGGGAAAAAGGTCGAAAAAGATATGCCCTTTGCTCAAAACCTTGCTTGAAGCGTCAAAAGTTGACAAAATATGTGTGTAAGACATGTGACGTTGGACTATGCATTGAAGAAATTTTTTTATAAAAATATCATACAGCAAAATAAAATTCTCTTTTTATGTCTTAATATTCCATGTAATGGTACATCATTACTCCATGAAATTTATGTAACAAATGTAAGTGAATTTTGTATTTTCTTAAAATATATGATTTTTATGTAATAACTTCATGTACAAAACATACAAATTTCGATTAAATGCAAATTTCGATTAAATGCATTTTAAATAATATATGTAAAAACTGAAATATTCTAATGTATAGCTGATTTTATAGGAATTTTTTTCACGAATCAGGCTTAATATCTAAAATCGTCTGGACACAGCGTGACATTTCGCGGTAAGAAGCCGCGGGCCTAGAGAAGCACTTCTTTTTTCCCCCTGTGGTAGCGAAAGAGCTAGAGTTCAAGCCCTTAGTCACTAAGTCATCTTTGCATGGTTTTGACCTCTTGGACAGAAGGAGCAGTTGACCTAGATCTGGCAGCAGCGTTTCAAACTCTGGTCCATTGGGTCCGAAGAAAGGTTGACCTTTCGCATTTTTTCTTGCTGTGCCGTAATCAGCCAGAATAAGAGAGACATCTCTTTGGTCTAGTTATTGAGGGTTTTTAACTTTTGATATTATTGTTGAAGAGACTAAATGCATTGTAAAGTGCATTAAAGTGGTTGTTCCTGACCATTGGCAAGATCAATAGAACCTTGAATTCCTCAATAAACTCAATTACATATAAAAGAAACTTTATCACTGGTATTCACTAATATGTGTAACATAAGACGTTACTTTAACACTTTGAATTGAGTACACGAGACTCACACATAGACATTTCTTTAGGGTAGAAAATGTGATGCTTATTCAATGTGTTTGCCAATTAGCATTGACACACATCTTAACCGAATGAACTGCATTTAAATCTGTCTCATTTTGAAACTTTTTAATTCGTACACATTATATCTATTGACTTATTTAGAGAAAATCTCCAATTAAATATATTTAAGTTTTTGCAAGCCCTTGTTTTTTCCATAGATTTAATTTTTTGAAACAGCTTTTTTAATTCTATGTAGTATCCAGAATTGTTCTTTTAAATTGTTTCAATTCATGAAATGGAAATTTTTGTGAGTGTTTGTTTCAACATACTTTGGGAGAATTCAGTGCCAGAAATTTTAAAAAACTATCTAACCAATCTACGATAGTCATTTTTAAAATTAACCTTTTTTATATACTGCATACTTCTCTTAACTGTTGTAATTTCTGTTGCAGTTTTCTTAACCGATACCAATAGCAATGTTCATTTATGAGATGAATCGAAAATACCCTCGAAGAAAGGGTTAGGAAAAAAAAAGTCAAAATAAAGGCCTTTAAAGTTTAATTTTGCAATTTATTAGAACTACCTTTGATTTTTACAGTTTCAATGACAGGGCATCCCATTTTTAATGCACACAAGACTGGAAAAAATACATTTATTTTCTTTATAGTAATTTCGAAATAAAGTTTCGAAATAAAGTAAATCAATTAAAGTGTCTGTATAAGAAAAAAGGTTTCTTATACAGACACTTTAATTGATTTACATTGATTTGGAATCGAAAATGTGAATGATAGATATAAATATTCATCAAATTTTATTTATCATGTCTTTATTTCTTCTCTGCTTGAACTGTCTCAAAAATAAATCATATAGGCAAATTAATAATTACATTTATGTACAAAAAAATGAAAATTTTGCTATACTTTGAGTTATTGGCATAATATTTTACATTTTTCGCTGTAATTTATTTTGTAATTATACTTAAATAAAATAAGGATAACTAAGAGTGAATTTTGTAATCTAAATTATTATTGTAGAGAGAGATATATTTTCCTTCATTGATAACATTTATAAACACAGCTATAAGGTTTCTGGTAACTTTTGAAAATAATGAACAATACCTCAGACAATAAATAGAAAAGAAAAGTTATATATTGCGTCATTAGTGTATTGCATGGAAACTGTTCATTCACTGTTTTGCTGCTAATTATAACGAAAAATGTATAGTTACTTAGTGATATTTGTTGCCATTTATAAATATAATTATCCAATGTCTTTTGTAAATATAGTTATTTCTAATTATCTTCAATTTTAGGTCATTTTAACTCTTTCTCGATCGCTACTTCTATAAATGAGAGAGAAATTCTAATGTATCCACACAAAATAATGCTTTGTATTTGTATTAGTTGGAAAAATGTCATTACAAAATAAGAAAAGCAAAATTTTTGAAAAAAATGTCTGAAGAAAATAGTGTAATAAATGTAATAGTGTAATAATATAATATATTTAAAAATAAATATATTATATTTTTTCTTTAAAGTAATTTTAATTGGAACCTTTTTTAACCATTTAGCAATTTTAAATGAGTTTTATGAAACCATTAATTAAAAATTTTAATCACGTGGATTATATTACTGAATCTCAACAAGAAATTTCAGTTTATAAACATTTAACAATAAAAGGATAGACAGTAACATATATTACAGATTATTCGTAACGAAATTCATTGGAATCAAAAGTAAATTAGTAAAAATATTCTGAGTCGTAGGTCTTCTGAAGGACTTAAGTATATTGCATCTGTTTTCCTTTATTAATTGCTAATTCTGTTACTTCGCTAATTGAACCATAAAAATGCTTCAAAGTTTGCGTACTTGAAGTTTATTGTTTAAATTATGAGTCACTTCTCTGACTATATACATGAATTATTTTATGAGAATTTTATAAATAGAACACTATAAAATTGAACTGTAAAATTCCTAATTAAAGTGCCTTAGACAAAAATATCTGTATTTATGTTTTTCTCAACATGTAGTTTTTAGAAATTTCGAACACTTAACTCAAAATCTTGTTTATCAAAATGTTCATATTTTCTATATTATGAAATTAAGTTACTACTTGTGCTCTAAAAATAATTGCTGTGAAATAATTATTACCAAATTTAAGATACCGCATAGTATTTATATGAACAATAAGTGAAAGGTGAATCATAAAACAAAGATTTAAAATATTTGTAAATTACATATTTCGTAACTATGTTTATATTCAGGTTCTTGAATATCATTTTTATAAATGTACAACAAATTTTCAAAGCTATGAATGATGTGGATTTCATACAAGATAAACCTAATGGTAAGTGCATGACTTACAAATATAAGTACACATCTATAATCTACCAATTATTTATGCTTAATTTATTTATGTAAATGCAATTTTATTTACATAAAATGTACAATAATATTTGTATGTTAATATATGGCTTTTATATCATGAAATTTTAAAAAAGCGAGAATTACTGAAACTTCGCACAAAATAACCACATTTTTTAATGACATCTTAGTTATATTCCTTTATAAATAATTATACTCTTGCAATACATTTCCTGTATCCAATCCGTATCTTTTATTCCTAAATCGTCCCAGGCAAAATTCATCCTTATCTGTTATTTAAATACACTCGAAACTATTTTTAAGCGGAAGCGAGAAGTCATACGTCACCATCTGCACGGATTGAATTATCAGTACGGATTGAATTATCTCGGTAGTTTCTATTGGAGAAAACAACGTGATAGAAAGTAGCTTAAAAATAAGGTAATTGCATTTCGGCGCGAGAAACAACAGTGCTTTTTTTTCTCGGTTTTGTTTTTTAACTCCTCACTGCAACAAATCCCTTATTCCAGTCTCGCTCCTAGTCCTCCTATCACTCCAATCCGTTCTTCTTTCCTTTCACTCACACCTAGTTTATCTCTAACACCGTAGCCCCTTCTTTGAAACGCTGCGTTTTTCCAAAAGCATTAATCTGCTGTGATAAATGTGAAATGGAAGAATCTTACGTCTCTGTAATGTAAAAAAAAAGCGTTATTTCAGACTTTTTTCACCTTGGTATTTTTTTTTGTGACTTTTTCCCCCAGTTTTTTTTTTCGTGCTTTTTCTAAGAAAGCTTCAAATGATTTTTTTTTCATCTTTGTTCTCCTATGGGACACTTTTTCGCCTTATCTAAGTCCTGCCAATCTTTGTTTTTTATCGTGTTCTATTAATGCAAAAAAGCATTGCTTGGATTTGAGGATTAAATGTACATAGTTATTTGCGAAGACGTTCGCAGATATTACAGTTTTTGCACATGCCTCAATGAAATCTGTTGCATTTTTAAACCTGTTTTGGGAGTCTTAGTTTTAAACATAGAAAAAACTATTCATGTTTTGAATCAACATCCTAATTTAAACGGATATTTCAGGAAAAGTGTTTTTCGAAAGGTATACTTATTTGTTACATTGTAGACGTAATATATATATTATAAGATGTGGATTGTTATAAACCATTATTTTAACTGAGAATATATATATATATATATATATATAAATTACAATTAAAGATCTAAAACTTGATATAGATGATTTGCAGAAGGATTTTGTTATCATTTATGTAGATAAGGTTCCTGCAAATTATGCAATTATTTGCAAATTTTACTATCATAAATTATTGAGTGAACATGTAATGAATAATAATGATTTCCAGTTATCCAAATTTAGTAACAGAGAAATAAATAATCGTCTTTTGACATTCAATAAGAAGGTGGGTTTACACCTTACAAACATTAAATTTCCATATATTTTCTTAACGCCAAAATTTCACGAAAATCCTGTAAAATTTCGAAGTATTACGAATGGATATAACACCTATATCACTAAATCTGGCAAACTTCTTCAATCCATTCTTCAAAAATCTATTGAAAATATTGAAAATACCTCTATTATTAAAAATAGTTTTGAAATTGTCAAAAACATGAAGGAACAAGAGGTATTCTCTATACATGGATATGATTTTAAAGACCTTTTTAACTCAATAGATATTCAAGATTTAATTAAGGTTCTTACAATTTTATACAATAAATATCATTTTAATCAAACGATAAAACAGGAAAAATTCAATACTCTCGTTAAACTTGTATTACAAGAGAATTTTATAATTTTTGGTCAGAATCTCTATAAACAAATTCAGGGTCTCCCTCAGGGAGGTCCAGCTAGTAATTGTCTGGCCAATTTTTATTTACATTTTTATGAATTAAAACAGATTGACAATGATTCTTACTTTCTTTTTCGTTACATAGGTGATCTAATTATTTTAGGTAAAACTGAGGATTTTAAACCAAATATTTCATTTTACCCTAATTACCTCAAATTATTAAAAACTAATCTTAATTCAAATACAGTAGAATTTTTAGATCTCGATTTGCAAATAGTTGACAATAGACTTATTAGTAATATTTTTGATAAAAGAGAGAGATTCAAATTCCATGTAATTAAAATACCTTTTAGGAACAGTAATCTACACAGATCCATTTATAGGAATATTTTATTGGGCTTTTTATTACTTAATAACAAATTAACCATACATAAAATAGACAAATTTAATAACATTAAAAAATTCTTCAACAACTGTTTAGATCATGATTATCCAATAAATTTCTTAAATACTTATATACATCACAAATATATTAAACATCTTTGCGAATCGTGATCCAATTTCAAATCCACCACACATCAATAGGTCCACAAAGTCGGCTAGTTAGTGGTCTAGCCGTGAAGAATTTATTTATTTACATTTACACAGCTTACATTTTTACTCACTCTCTGGACCGTTATACTCCTTTACCATACAACTTATTACCAACCAATTGTTTGTATCTTTTTACATTTTATTACCAATCAAACAATGATTTAAATCTTTTTTCAATTTATATGGTGATGATGTGTTATATTTTTTCATTTTGAGTATGTGATATACATCTTGAAGCTTAAAGAAAATTCCGTCTTACTACTCACATATTTGAATCTTCATTTCTTTGAATTTTGTAAGTAATTTTAATATTTTGATCTGTTGATAATTTTTAGAATGATAGATTTTATTTTGTAAATAAAATCTATCATTCTAAATTTAAATCTATCACGCTGAATTTGTTTGCATCTTTTAATCATGAACTCTTTTGCAATTTGAATTTCCCAATTCAGCCTACCAAGTCGCAAAGGAGGAAGGTTGGACCATTAAACTAGTTTAACCCCGCTTAATCGGTCCTCAGCCCGATATTGCTTTTTGACTTGCTGGGTTCCATATTTTCATTTATTTTTCTTTCATTGTTACATTTCTTTCTGGATTTTTGTCTTTTTAAATATTTTAAATTTTTCTTTCATAAATTTTCAGTATATATATATATATATTCTCAGTTAAAATAATGGTTTGTAACAGTCCACATCTTTCATTCCAATACATACGTCACTATATTTTATAATGTATGAAATATCCTTTCTAACACCAGGCCAATAATGCACACAGGAGTCATTGACCCTTATTTACATTGATGAGTCATTGAGTGTTCCTGTCCTCGGCATACTCCTCGTAAATTCCAAAAAAAAAAAAAAAAAACACGAGACCAACACCTACTTGCAATTTAACTTCTATTCAATTGTTGCTAAAATTCAAATGTAGAGGATCAAAGTTGAAGGTCATAGTCTCCAGAAAATGCATAGGAACTTGGAAGTCCATAGTCTCTAGCATTGCTATTCTGATTTATTTTCTATTAGTTTCTAGCAGGGCAAAAAGTGCTTCACTTGTGTAACAATATAAATTTATTTTTTTTTCACTCTTCATACTTTGTTATTTGAGTTTTGCATGGAATGAAGCAAATTGACTGTTAACAATACTTGAGCCACGTTCTGTTGACGAAAATCTAGAAACAGATACAGAGAACAATAATAACTACTTTGCTTAAATAATATGTAAAAGTATAAAAGGTAAATGAATGGAAGTAAGGGAAATCTACAAAGGAAATTCTCCGATCATAAAAAAATATTCAAAAAATATTACACACAAAAATACTTTGAAGAAAGTAATGCAGTTTGTAAAAAAGAAAAATAATGATGTTACTGATGAATTATTTCCAATTTCAAGATTTTTTGATGTAGGGATGATCAATCTGAAAATTTGTAATATAAGTAAGAAAAAAATATTGAACAAAGAAGAAGTAATGAAACTTGTAAAGAGTATAATACGAACTTGTTGTAAAATATATTACAAAAGGGGAAATAATGGCTGTGATTAAATTATAAGATCACATGGGTTTGAAAAAGTTATGAAGATAATTGGATGTGAATTAGGGACAAGCCACTGCACAGGCATAGAACTTCTACGAGGTGTTATGCTTCTAAACATGTTTAAATTTCTTCCCAGTTTTATAAGGTTTGATGATAAAAGTGCAAGAATAATAAGAAAAGAAATGAATAAGTTAAAACGATAAAAGAAAGTTCGAATGCTTTTTTACTGCATTGTAAGGAATCATATCCACCAGGTGAAGTATTTACAATATTGGAGGAACTTGAGCCATTTCATGGTAGGTGCTTTTATATTATGTACTGAAAAAGAATACTAAAAATTGAACAAAGATGGTTAAACTTGTTGATGCAACGACTGTTCACACTAACAATCCTGAAATGTAATGTTAGATGCTGCTGAAAGGTCCAAATGTAATTTCAAATACGCCTTTTCACATTGTTACAGATTTATTACCTATTTGAAAAAATTATACGGAAATTTGATTACCGATAACTGATACATCAGATACTTTTTGATAAAAGTCATCACTAAGTAATGCTTTGGTATCAACAAGGAATCACTCAGAAAGAAAATTTCAAGAGAATTTCTTCTTTCAAAATATAGACAAATTTATTTTACACTTTTTGAATTACAAAAAGATATAAGTGTTATTACCTCATATGTACTATAGCGCAATAAAGTTCATGCTATATTGAGTATCATGCATGAAGATGCAAGTATTGACGATAAGATTGGCAAAACGTTTGTCATCCTAGATTATAATAAAAAAAATGTGGTGTTGATGTGTTTGATCAACTGGAAGGAAACTATACTTTGCCAAGAAAAATACATAGATGGCCATCGTTAATGTTCTATTTTTTGTTATACATTGTAGATATAAAAAGTCAAATTATTTTTCATGCTTCAGTGACAGACCGGGCTCCTAAGAATAGAAAGTACTTCTTAAAGAACTTATTTTTAGCACTCATTATACTACATTAAAAATTAAGTTCGATTACAACTTAACCATCAAGATGAAAGAAATAATTAAGGAAAATATTGGTAAAAAAAAAAGCACAACCAAAGCTGAAGAATTACAGAAGAAAAGAAGATGCAACCCCTGTTGTCCAATATATATATATATTGTTATAATCACGGAAAATAGTAAAGAACATGATCATTTGTCCAAATAAAGTATTGCTAATGTAAGTTCACCCTTTTTTTACCAAATCAATTTTTATTTCCCAAGTTTCATTAATTTTGGGTAAAACTTATTGTTTTATAAGTTAAAAATATCAAATTAAGTTAAATATGTTTTTATTCCATTGACAATTATACATATAATTTATTTTAATAACTTTTTATTAAATAATTTAATAAAATATGCCTTTATAGCTTAAATATGCTGGCACACAATATGTGATACCTGTGTACCAATGTAACATTTTTTTAACTACATAATAAATGGTTATGTCAATCGGTTTTGAACTCCAGATTGTCCAAATTGAAAATGAGCAGCTCATACTTTTAACCTTAATAAATTGAGCAAAACTATTTACAAAAAAAAAATTTAATCTAAAGAAGATCATTCACTTTCTTCAATTTAATATGATTAATTTGTCATCTTTTTGATGAGTATTATTTTCCTCAAGTTCTAATAAGTGAACTGTGTGTTGAAAGTAATGTGAAATAGGATGCAATCATAGTATATCAACTTTAATACTGATAGTCTCATTTTCATACTTAATTTCTTTGTCAAACATACTGAATTATAATGATCATCGAAATACTCTACCTCTTAAATTTTTAACATATATAAGCCCAGCAAGTTTTTTAGGATCGTTATGAATTAAGAATTCGTTCCTATACGTAATGAAAATATTTTGCTACTGAATCAACGATTGTAAAATATTCAAGTACTCTCTGTTATTGTGCATATTATTTTCACGCAATTCTCAGGTTCTTGAATAATACTCGACTGGGAGAAAATTATTAGAGAAATCTCGTTGTTTAAAAACACATCCAATTCTAGTTTAAGAAGCAACGGCAAACACATTCAATTGCATATTTGGTTGAATTAACTGTAATACATTTTTAGTAATTAGGACTTTTAAGTTTTCAAAAGATTCCTGATATTTTCTGCTCTTAACCATGAAACATCTTTCCTAAGTAAATTATTCAAACAAATCCTAAGATGAGCATAATTTTTTTTAAATTTATGATACACATCGATTTAACCCAAAAAATATTTTCTTATATATTCCCTTTCATCAAAGAGTGTGTTTTATAAGCAAAATTATAAATTTGAAATGTTTTATACATTTCACTTTTGCTTTATAACAAACATTAGCAACAGGAATTACTTTTATTTGAAGCATATCTTTTTCTAAAAAAATATTGATTGGCTTGAGTAACAGGAACCCACTGGAACGTCATTTCTTATTTACTTCAAAAATGTGAATTCTCATTTACTTTCACTGGACATTTAAATTAATACATCTCAAGTTTAATCGCAGATGAGGTGAAAAACGTGTTTTGACAGCTGTCGAATCCTAGCAGTCATTTTTCATAAGAAAAATAAACAAGCAGAACATAAAATTCTTTTTCTCGTTTAGTAATTTCCTTTTCATTTGGAATACAACTTCTACTTGATATTTTTTCCTTCTATCCAATGAGTAATATGGGCTCAAAACCATTCATACTCTTTAGAACTTAAATTGGTAGTTATGCATGTAAAGTTTTAATACATTGTATGTATTCCTAAGTTTTCATGTCTGATATATTATATAAATAATGTGGAAAATGAGCTAATAGCTAAAATAGCCGTTTAGAATTTTCAATTTGTAATAGTCTCACATACAAGAAGCATATGCATTTACAATACGTTAAAATGTTTTTCATTTATTTCCTCTTAGAGAAGGGATTTTTATAGGTCCTCTATGTTAGAGAAATATACTTTAATCAATTATTTTGCTCTTTCGTAAGTAATTTGTTTCAAGTAATTTAAAATGTATTTCATATTTAAAAACACAATTATATTTCTTAAGAATTCTGGAAAACATTATTTTTAAGTATTCTTTTCAAATTTAGTATGATTATGTTTTAAAGAAATGTCGGTAAATTCAACTATATATATATATATATATATATATATATAATAAATAAGAATGCGAAGTTTATTGAGGAACATAAAAATATAAAAACTATATTACGAATTTAAAGTTGCTGAATTTGTTTCTTAATATATAAATTTCAAAAATTATGAATTATGCTACTAATTTACTGTTTCTTAAAAATAATTTTTAAGCATTTTTGTTTATGATAAGCAAAACTAAATGAAATTTAGTTTTATGAATTTATATCTTACTGACACTGCTAATAATAATTATAATATGATATTTCTGATGTACAATTTGTAGTAATATGGTTTAGATTATTTCCATAATTATTACTACTATTTCGGTATTAAATACTTCAAAATATTTCCTCATATGTTTTTTTTTTCTGATGATATACATTCATCAGAATATATGAGTATAATTAGTTTTAAGGAAGTGAGGTACCAAGAGCTCCAAATATTCACTTTATATTACTTTGTGAATATTTCTCACATATTTTTATAACAATTTTTAGATTCAAGTTGCTTTAAGAAACATTTATGCACATATTATACTACTCTATTTATTTTTGTATAACGAGGCTTATCTGTTTCATTGTTTCTTTATATTTGATTGGCGTTGTTTAATTTTTAGAGTTACAGAACTTTTTAATTTAGCTTTTCATATGCAACCCTTTTTTATGAATTTAATATTTAGGTGCAGAAATATGAAACAATTTATGCTAATATTATTTTTGATGCATTTTATTTCAATGTTGTGTTACAATAAAACGTCTGATTTGATGATGCAATTTTCAAGAGAAATTTTTGAAATGTGTCGCATAAATAAACATTTAATATCAATACAATTGCTAGCGGAAAAAATACACTTCGCTTACTTTTTAACAGAAATAGTTTACATTAGTTTATTTGAGAAGCTGTTATTGGTTGAAAATTCTAAGAAAAATTATATAGTTTTGTAAAATTGGCATAAAATGTATTTTAATATATTGCAGTACTTTTCGGAGCATTATCAGAATTGATATCATACATTCATGACTATTTTTTTGGAATACATTTATTGGAAATATCATATCTTCTAATATTGTGGAACGCCAAAAGTTCTAAATATTACATTGTTTCCTTATTTGGTGAATATTTTTAAAATGTTTTGATAAAATTCACTAAATTAAATTTTCTTAAAGGAATATTTATGTATATATTTTTAGAGTTGTATGTCTTTATTTATTTTTAGAGAACAAAATTTATTTTTTCCATTTATTTGTTTGAATGCAGTAGTGGTGTTTTAATTTTCAAATTGTACGAGAATAGTTCAGCTTATTATATTTAAATCTTATAACGGATGTAATATTTAATAGGACAATTATGAATAACGGTATGCAAATATAACATTTAAAACATTTTATTTCAATGCTGCGTTACAATGAAACCCTAAGTGAAGAGATACAATACACTAGATGAATTTCAAAATGGGTTATGGAAATAAAAGATATGAATTATTTTGTATCAATTCCATTGTGAGAGTGTAAACATAAGATATATGCGACACTTACTTTTTAAATGAAATAATTTTGAATATTTTATTTGAGAATAATAACTTGTTACAAATTTTAAAAAAATCGATATATTAACAGAGAATAAACTAGCCTGTTTTTATTTGAATCAAATGATTTTGTTTTACTTTTAAAGAGCTATTGTGTTAGAAGATACAGGTTTCTTATTTTTTGTTCATGATTTATTAAAAGAGAATTACATATTCTCTAATGAATGGAGGAAATTATAAGCAATATTTTTATACTTAATAAATAATCATTTTGAAGTTGTAATTGACTAAATTAATACTAAATTTATAAATATGATTAAATTGCAAGAAATTCACGTAACATTTTTTTTAATTGAAAAGATATATAATTATGCTAAATTATCTTACATATGAAATAATTCTTATACTTCAAAAATACGATTTTATAGCTGGGTAATAATATATTTTTAGTACTTTTTATGAAAATACCAGATCTGGTATTTTAATAAGTTAATTATTAATTTTCAAAATTTTATTTTAATTCTATAACTATCTATTGTTAAACTGAATTATTTTTCCCAAATAAAATATGTTCTAATGAAAGGAGGACATGCCAGTGTTTAGGTACGGTGTTTCATTCAGTGTTTGATGTAATTAGGAATTAGAAATTTCAGCGAACAATTTTAAATATTTTTTCAAGTTTGTCATGAAAAAGTGGTACGGTGATGAAATTCTCTTTGAAAAGATTTTGCTAAAATTCAAATCCTGTATACAAATGTTCAAAGTATAAAAATATATATTGAAAGTTATTAAATTATTAAACAATTTTTTTGTGGTATATCTTATAAAGAAATGTAACATTCAACTACACGTATTTACTTGTCGAACAAATTATTTCTGCTAATGGCATCGATAGCGGAAGTTACATTCAGATATGATTCATGTTAACAGAATAGTTCTCCTACAAAATAGAATGAAAAATAACAGATCTAGATTGCATTAGGAAATGATTCATTAATCTTCTACAAAGGTCATCTAAGCACACAAGAAGAATCCAGACGAAATGAAGAAAAATACAATTGTTTGCTACCAGCTGCCATTACCCATGTTCTTCACATATCTCTTTGAGGTGATCTTGTACAGGAAAGAGAAAAATATTGTATGAAAAATCTATTGTTAATACTTTATACTTAATGGAAACATCTACTCTGTAGAAAACTATGATAATTTAGTCCTGCACAGTTGGCCATTATACTGATATCTTTCTTGAAAGTATTGAAAAAAATTTCACTAAATGCAAACAAAGCATAAGTAACAAATTGAACGTAGAAATAAGTGTAAACAATGTTCATTTGGGCTATTTTCTGACTGAAAGAGAATGAAGTTTCTAGAAGGTAACTTCTAGATTGAAGTTACCTTCTTTTTGCATTTTGTGATTATTCATTCTAACATTAAGACTTTTCAAATTTAAATAAAAAAAATAAGATATTATCAAAAACATACTTTAAAAATTAAATTCGTTAGTATTTAAAGAAATATAAAAGTAAACATTATATAATATATTTTTATAGCCTTTATATTTTAATTTATGAAGTTACATGATTTATAATATTTGCTTACCATATTGAGGAATTTATAATATTTGTAAAATAGAGATACACATGTTTTGTGAAGGGCTTGGGAAAAAATCGATGGTGAGATGACATAGTAACACTTTTCTAATAAATACTGCTTATACAAGCTTAATATTTAGCTTGTTCTTATACCAGATCAGAATAATAAAACAACAATTAATAAAATTATTTTATTGCTTTCAAATTTTTAACCTTGAAATGTTTAATGGAAAAAAGATAAATGTCTTATAAATAAAAAAGAGCAATGATAAATCATTAAATTTTTTAAATTGGATTATATTTTAAATTTTTGAGTTTAATTCCTAAAAGAATTAATCAAGTAAATCTCAAAGTGAAAGTTTGAGTGTGTGAGAAATAGTGCTTTTTTTAATGATGCAAGAGCCAGATGCTATGAACTAGACGTGTGAAAAAGTGAAAACAAAAATGACTGAGTGACAGTATTTTGAATATCGCGAGAGCTATATGTGGCCATTCTAAGCCAAACAAGGTAGTTAAAGCTGTGGTATAGGTGTGTAAGAAATTTGAAGAAAGATAAAAATTGTTTGACAAGAAAGGATGGCCAAAAATAGGGAAAGATAGCTAAGATATTCCCGGGGGGGAACGTCAGTCTTGTTTAAACCTCTGAGAAAAGAAAAAGATCTCTAAGGTGTCATGATGCTTGTACCTAATTAAAGAAGGCAAGGCCCTGAAGTCTAGTATCGGTGAATACATATGTGATAATTTGTAGTTTAAAAAAAAGGAAAACTCTTTCAATCGATTTAAATTTCGGTAAATGAAAACTAAAAAGTTTCAATTGAAATGAAAAGTTTCTTAAGCACAAATTAAAAAAAAATCTGATAGCTTACTTTTTCAATGATCAAAAAATTTTTTTTTAATGAAACGATATCGTTGAAATTCTAAGTTAATATTGAAACTTTGATTTCGAATCTGGACAAAAGATATTTTAAGTACTTCTTAAAAACACTCCTAAAAATACTTTGTCAGCTAATGGTCCAAAAAATATGTAAATTAAAATATTTAAGATTTGTGAGATTACATATTATTCAATCTTTACATATTATTCAAAATGAAAGAGAAAGAGCCTCCGATCCTTCTTAAGTATTATGAATATATAATCATATTTTAAGTTGCATTGAAAAAAAATATTACAGATGTAATGCTCATTACAAAACATGAAATATTATATGTTCTTTAAGAGTTAATATAAAAAATGTTTTGAAAGATGTTTATTTTTGACATGGCATACAAAAGAAATATATATATATATATATATATATATGTCCTTAATAATTATTCATGTGTATACTTTGTAAATGCTTTTCCTAATATAAATAATTTCTTATGATTTTCTAATATAGTTATAAGGGTGTTAAAAACTAAATAATAAATTTAGAACACTACAAATAAAGCATGCCAGAACAAAACGTAAAATAATTACAATAAATGAATGTTAAAATACATACCTCAATATATATTTCGAGATTAGTGAAAGATTCTTTCAATAATGTCATATATATATTAACTTTGAAAATCGAACTCTCTTGAACGCTTGGATTGCGCATGTCACTGATCCGTTTATTAAAATGTATGTTGAAACATGTATTGCAGTCGATAGTTTCTTTAAAATTTTCTTCAAAATTGGAATCGATTTAATATCAACCTTTGCTAGAACAACCACAAACAAGTCACATGAGGAAAAAAAATGTTGTCCGCGAGCAAATTCATGGTGAATTTATATTTATTTCTGTTAACTTACTTTTGCAGTTATATAAGTCTAATATTTATTTACTTGCTATTTAGATATTGAAGTTTAACAACATATTTTTTTTTGTAAAAAATTAAATTTTTTTTTCTTTTCAAATGAGTTATTTTGTATGTATTAGATTTTATCTTTTTTAATATCCCTGTAAAATATTTTTGAATTTGTATGGAAAACATTAATAATTTTACTATTTTATTTCCCTTAATTTCATTTCATAATCGTAAAAGAAAATATCTTATCTTTAAAACGTTCCTCATTTAAGAAGAAGTGATTAACTAAAGAAGTAGAACTTATTTAATTAGTTTTTAAGTTCATTGATCGAACAAAAGATGATAGTTTTCAGCTGAAACTAAAAGAATAAATATAGATATATGCTTTAAATATCGAAAAAATACGAAGAAAATGCTTAGATATTCTAGAAAGAAATTTCACTTTTGCGAATGATTATTACTTAAAAGCAAATAAATATAAAATAACAAATAAATGTAGAGTTATTGCATAATATATGGTATGCACTACGATTAAGGCATTTTTTGTGTAAAAATTATAAACAATAAACATTTCAAGTTTGGGAGAAGCTAGTTTTTTTTTATGTATAACTTATAATCTAACTATTTTGCAAAAAGTTGTAAAGATTGTTTACAGACAGACATAAATTTTTAACAAAGCAATAGACATCTTACAAACAATACACATTTCTCACAAAGTAAGATCGTATTATAACTACTATAATATTTCTGAGTTATTTGATTCAATTAATTACAATTGATGGCATTTCCGTTATTCAGAAAATTGCCTAATTAGTCATATAGAACTTCATATCCTCTCAATAGATCATAATTTGCCGAGTACATTCGGCTCGATTCCTTATAATTTCCATATTAATCTACTTAACTCTATCGTATAAGCTCTACCATATAAATATTATTACTATAATAAATGAATTGAGTGTGTACAATTAATAAGAATTCAAATTTAATATCTTTGATGCCCTTTTTAGCAGGATGAACATTTTGAAAAATTAATGTCAGTTAAAAGTTCTGTAAATTAACCGAATAAGAATATAAATTAAATAATATAGTTAGGGGGCTAATATATGGAAAAATGTTTGTTCTTATGGAATTACATTGAGTTTTTTATGAAACATTAGAAAATACATAAATTCGTATTTTATTAAAGTAAAAGAAAAACTCATGTACATGTTCATTATACATTTATTATTTTTATCATTAAATAATTCATGATGAAAAGAAGGAAATATATTTAGGAAATGTATAGTATGTTTTATTTCTTTTTCTTCTTTTTACAAATTACAATGACAATTCGTAAAGCTCCCAACTTTAATTGTAATACTGGTCAAATGATTGCATTATGGGAAAAATACCTATTTATTTACATTAGAATATTATCATGCATTTATCTAAGTAATTATACGTATTATTTTTTATTTCTAAATTTATGTTTAATTTCAGTAATTGTAGGATGTAGTGCCAATAAAAAAATTTATTCTGTAAAAATGGTTTCAAGTCACGGTTTAAAGTACGTTTTCAAACCAATTAGATTGTTTTAAAGTCACAGAAAAAATGTATGAAAAATTACTACAAATGCATTAAGTAATAGAATCAAGGAGAAAGTTGTGTTCATATTCATTACTCATCTCGGGTACTTGTCTTATTTAGATAAGTATGGAAATCATGAACCTGGAGTATTGGAGAGAGATTTTATCTCTCCAATGAGGCTTATTTATTTTGGTAAACATGATTGACACGCCTTAAGATGTCTCAACAATATTTCTAATTTCTTCGATCCTACTTTTTATAACTAATATTTGCTTCCCCCTTTCTTCACCTAACGATTATATCATAGAATACAGCCATGCAAAAATTATTTGCTTTGTACGCTTAGCTATTTAATCACTATTAATTAGTCTCTGAACACTAAAAATCAATCATAACTTTCCTACAGTCAATAAACACTTTTTATTACTTAAACTTGTCTAGATCACAAATATTCATCCTTTACAGAATATTTCTAGGACACATTCTGTATAGTTACTATATTAACGAGTGTTTGGTGCGGATTAGTTAAATATGACACTTATCAGAATAAAATTAATAATCTCACATAGTACTTCATGTAGATAGATTCATTTGCATAATTAATTATTTATACAAGTTAAACTAATGACATCAATATTTTATCTATAAAATAATAGAGAAATTCTTTGAGAAACCGGTCTTCGCTTTTGGATGTAATGTTTGTGGGGACTATTGAAAGAAAGTTAACTTATTATCATACCAATATTATTATCTAATGGTAGAGAATTCTTATGTAAACCTGGAATGTAAGAGATAGTTAGCTGTTCTCACCCTCACTCTATGGATGAAAAGAGCCTAGGGTGTTTTCTTCTTTGAGTGAATAACCAGGAAAAAATATGTTTCTGTAAGAAAGAAGTTATACTATTAAATTATACGTCAAGAGTTCTTCTTAAGCGTAAAGTGTTATTTATAAATGTCCGAATAAGTAAACAAAAATTTAAATTGTGATAACATAAGACAAGTTAACATATAGAGGTATAAATATTGTTCGAGCATAATTCTTATGTTTATAATTATTTCTTTTTTCAATTTTTTTTTTCTTATTCGTATTCTATATGTTTTGATTATTTATACTTGTTCCCCTTTATTACTTATTATTATTTTGTTACATTTTATGTCAATAGTGATCAGCCTCCTAAAGTTTGAAGTTCATCGCTATGTTGGAAAATAAGTGTAATGGTATTAAAGTTGCGATGTTCTTTATATATATATATATATATATATATATATATATATATATATATATATATATATATATATTGCTTAGGTTTTAAATTGGTTTGCTCTTTTATAGTTTCTAATGATTATTTGGGATTTCAAATTTTAGTTTGATTACTTAAGTAAATGTTTGATTATTTCTCATAAGTGTCTTTCAATTGATAATATTTTTAACTTGAGTTTTATTTATTTTTCTAGCTTTATAGATTTTCTTCTACTTGTTTTTGTTTTAAATATATTTAAAATATTTTGGTGTTTATAATGTGCGCTATTTATTATATATATATATATAATATTTGGTTACTTCAAGCGTACAAATCTCCTTGTGTTGAATTTTCACTAGAAATTCTGCATTTTTATGAGTCAGTTATTTTAAGAAAGTGAAGAAAATTTATCTGAAATTGATCATTAGTTTAGTCTTAAAAATTAAAAGCAATAATTTATTGATGATTTAAATAAATTATGTAACAACTATTTAATAAAATTCTAAATTTGGAAATTATGTATTGCGTTTAATATAAGCAAAATTATTAATTTATAAAAAAGATGTAATGCTTAACAGCTTATTTAAGTTTGATGCTAACATTCCTTTTAATCAAATTGAATTGTTGTCAGAATTTGCATTCTGTACTGAATGTAGCATCAGTATAAGGAATAATAAGAAAATATTTACCGATAAACGCAGAATTTATCTACTGTGGATAAAAAACGATGCGATTTCGACAAGATTGAAGCCATTTCGAGAGTGACAACTTTTCTGCGTAACTCGGTACAAATAAACGGAATGTCCTAGAGGACATTATATAAATCACATCGATCGAATCGTGATACTGGAAAACCGAAGGGAAGGGGAGGTAACCCAAGTAGACCCAATATATCTTTTCCTTCCAACATTTTTTTTTTCTCTCACTGCCCCCTTCATTTTATCTTGTTTCCTCAGAAGTAAGTGTTGGTTCGTCGCAACAGCCGCATTTAATGATCTCCAAAGCTGGTCATCGTCGGAAATGAAAACAGCGACCGACGAGGACATTAAGCGGTAAACGAAGCATTTTGGGTTAAATCTCCGCCTACCATAAGCTTTGTTAGACGGGAGATGATGGTTAATGAAATATATCGGCAAATGTTGCATGCCAGCTTTAGTGTTCAGTCGATGGAGGCAATATTCGGGACGCACTTACAGTGAAAGCTGCTCATAATGGCCAAAGGATTTTGTTTTTGGATCGCTCGGGATTGCTAATGGGAACGTGCTACAGGGTAGTGACTATTCTTGGCATCATTTTTTTATTCTTATTTTTCTTCAATTTAGTATCAATTATCATGGCGTTCAAGTTGAATTCAAATATTTGGAACGAAAGTGGTGCAACATTTATCGTATTCTTCCCTATGATAATTTCATGAATATTTAAAAATCGTTAAATGTATTTTCATTAGTATTGCAGATATTACACAAATGGGTCAGGATTTTGAAAATAGACCAAAATTTTGACATGCAGTAGTCTGAGTGAAGTATAGAAAATAGCACATGTACTGATGATAAAATAAATGAAAAAAATAACAATTAAATAAAAGCTCTGAATAATTTTCGTGAAGGACATTGCTTTTAGTATTGACATTGGGAAGAAATTATTGCATTAATTATAATATTTTACTTCAGACACAAGAATATTTTTACTTCAAAGAACATTTTTGATATGTTAGTTAAATACATAAGCTAGAAATATTTAAAACTGGATTTTAGAATGGGCATTGAATGATTTTAAGTTAAGTAATGAGTATGAAGTTATAGCACACGATTATGCAATTTCAACTGTTAAATAATTTTAAAGTAAAATAGTAGCTCTTTCTAAGGGATTTTGAAGAAAATGAAACTGTAAATATTTCTAGCAAAAGATAGAAAGAATCAAAATTTAATATGATGCAAGCATTTTAATATATTGATATTTTGATAAATTAATATGTAATATAAATCAACACCCTCAAATATTTGTGTAAACTTTTATTATAATTAATGTCAATTACAGACGCAATTTTAAAGTACACAAAATCATACTAAAAATTAGATATTATAAGAATTAAATCCAAGTCTTAAGAATTACTTAATTTCAAAAATTTAAATACTACATAATTAATTGAAGAAATCAATAAAATATTAAAATAACCAAAACAAACAATTAAGTTAACAGTATTATCCTAATTAAGTGACATAAAATATTATGATGAAAAACAAGCCACAAATTTACTAAAAATAAATTATGCATAATATTTTTAATTCAAAACTTTTGCTATTTTATCAATTTATATGTTCACTTGAAATTTTTTGATTAGAAAAATTAATTTAAAAATGTATTTAAATGTCATTTATTTATAACATAAAATATTCATAATTAGTTTGGAATAAATAGGAAAGACGCAAAAATAAATTTATTTTATGAATATGATTTTTCTTTAAACTCTAAAAAGAGTGTAATTCAGATTCTCGAAATGATAAAACCGACAGGAAGATAAATGGAACTTAAGTACTGTATTATATTCATGATTTTTGAAAAAGTAAATACTAAAACATTTCAATATTTTACTGACGTTTATATTACTGTTAAATTATATGTTTATATTACTGTTAAAATATTGGTAAAGGTAATTCGTATGAAACTATGGACTTTGGAATGTAATGCCTAAAATGTCCAGACCTTCTGTAGTTAAGTTGTTTATCATAATAAATAAATTTAGCTTGCTTATCTCCTTATTCAGCTATAATGAAAAATAAAGATGAGATGAAAATATAGATACTTTTTATTTATCATAAAATATTATTGTTTGGGGTATTTTTCTTATTAATACACAATACAAAAGATTTTCTTTAAAAATTCTTAAATTCGATTTATGTTTTCCCATTGATAAGGAGCTTTAACGAAAATATTGAAAATTATTACCTAATAATATTTATTGCAATTTTTCAATTGCATACAAATAGGATCTCAATGATAAGTTGAAATAACTTATAAAATAGGAATAAATAAAACATTTTACTGTATTATTGCAAAATCATGGGTATTTTGAAAGGCATCTATATAGATATAATCTCTAAAGTTTATTCAACTATATTTACTGATGTAATTGTTTGATAATACTCTAACATAATTATCTACTTTATACTTCTATTATAACAAGGTAACAACAAAACTTTTGAATACCCTCTTAATGTCTTCATTCAGAGTTGAAAAAGTAAAACGTACCGTCATTTTTGTTTCGATGTCAGGATCTGATTTAAAAAAACAACTGCAAATAGTTTGAAAATAAAACTACATTTATGCATGTCTTAAATTTAAATATTCATAAGACTAATTTTAGTAGAAATAATAATTTTAGATAGAAATAGGACAGAGTAAAAGTTATTTTAAGAAAAAACTATGAAACCATAGATTACTATTACAACTACTGAATATTAATTAAATTATTTCAAATTTTATTTTTACTGTTGTTGAAACAATTACAATCAGCAAAATCACTTAAAAAGCTAAAAAAAAATCGTATGACATACTTATTTGAAAGTTAAAGTTAATCAACAGTGGAAAATAACGTATTCATTAGAGAAAGTATGTGTAATACAAAAACTCATAGTTTAAAGTCAAATACGAACAACATGAAATTTAAACTAAACCTTATTTAATGAAAATATTTAAATCAGTGTACGTTTAATATGTATCATATGATAATTTTATAGATAATACAGCTTAGAATTATTTATTAATTTTACCTAAGACAAATAGAGCAATTTGTGAACAATAACTGTTCTGATTGTTAGTATAACATCCTTTTTACAGTTTTATTCATTATTCTGAGAAATAGGCTACGAATGCATAAGTCATATTAACGAAGTTCGTTATAAACAAGAAAATTAGTTATTCTTTTAAAAGCAATAATTATTTCAAAATAATGAAATTATTTGAAGAGCTTCTAAAAGTTTTGATTTAATGCGATTACAATTATTTTAAAAATAAAAACAAAGTTTTTGACTAAAACGATTAGAAATGAAATGTACACATGTTTGATACATTTTTTGAAAATAATTTTCTAATGCGAAGTTTTATTACTCTTGTGTAATGCACGCTTGATCAAAGTGAAGATAAATTTAAAATATATTATTATATCTCAGAAGGAAAGTGACATATGTGAATAAAGATTACAGTGTATCGTTGAAGTCATATAAACAAACTTCTCCTGTACTATATCTGGGAAATCGCGTAAATATATAAGAGGTTTGGAGTAAGTGAGCAATTGTTTACTAAGGTCAGACTGAGAAGCAACACGAATGCTATTGACGAAAGATCTCGTAATTTTGAACCTCGGTCAAGTGAAGAGGCTAAAACGGGAGTAATTTGGACCTTGACAGATTTCACCTGCATCAGACACTGTACACGGCGTTTCGAAAAGTGGCATAAGGGTTCGATCCCTCGACTCGACGAAAACCAACTTCCGCAATTCCACGACCACCATAAGAGAAACCCTTGAAGATGTTTGGAATTTCCAAACCGAATTTAATTTTTGAAAACTTTTATCATAAATCTATAAAATTCTAGTATCAAAAGATCGAAAAAGAAAGAAGACTTAAGGTCATGAAATAATTAAAATTAATATCTAAATTAAGTTCTGTTTGAAAAAGTAAATGCGTAGATAAATAGCAGATTCAAATGAAAAAGCATCCAATAATTGTATAAAAATTTAATGGCAAAAGTAATCATGAATACATTTCTAAATTGAATTTATCAGCAAAAAATTTTGAAAAGACGTTTTTAATTAGAGATTAAAAAAAAAAAAAAAATAAAAAAAAAATTGAAAAAAAAAAAAGAATTTAATCTCAATGGGGAAAAAACTATTCAGATTTCATAGTAACTGTGCTTGTTTTGAATTCTTTATTTTCATTAGCGAAATTCAAACTTTGGAAACATTACTTTTTTGTTTTGTAAATATAAGGCTTTGTATCATAAGATTTTCATTTTTATCTGCAAAAATAGATTCACGATACTGAAAACTTGAATTTTCAACTTTCATTATAATAGATTTTGTAATTTTTCTGCTTTGACTTACAGATAACTTATTTAAAATATGCAAAAAAATATTTTTACTAAGTTACCAAGCCATGGTTAAAAATCTGACTTGAAAGTTCGCCTCAGCTTTTAAATGATTAAAGAATTTTAAAGAATACATTATAGAGGAACAGGTAATGATGCTCATCAATCACATTTTTAACCGAAATTCCTTTATCTACTATTTTTGCTTTGTTTCGCTGGAACTCAATTTATAAAGAAAAAGCTTTTTTAATTATTGATCTTAAGGATTTAAAAACATAAAATTTCAAGACATGCGGCTAATAGCAGTATCTCAACACGAAGAGAAGTTGTGTGACATAAAGATCGTCCTAACGTGCGTTCGGAAATTTTATACATAACTAATGATCTAAAATATATTATTAATGATCGTCTTTTAATGTAACTAAAAGGAAAGAAAAGGCGTAATGTTAACATTTTTAAAATTATTTTTCGAAACTATACACAGTTAATATTATGCAAAAATTTCGATATACGTATGTATTAGTTGTAAAATCTATGCTTTTCTTATGATAATGTAAAATTAAATATGCATTTTTAATTGTTACTTAAAATATATATTTAATAACATGAGATATTTAAATAGGCCAAGAAAATAAATTTATATAATATTAAGAAAGTTACGGACATATTTTAAAATAATTTAATCTTTAAAATTAAGTTCTTGAGTTTTACTATACAGTATGTTATACCGACACCTTTGATGTATTTCTATAAAATCATAATGCAAGAATTAGAAATGTATATATGTAAGCAAATAATGATGATAAAAATGTTTAATGTTTCTTTTCCTATATATATATATATATAGTAGAATAAATTATCATCTTAAACTAAATGCATAAACTTGTGTGTTTCTAAAAAATTATGTCAATATCTTAAACATTTAAAGTATTTAAAATTTAAAAAAGAAGTACGTATAAATTGGAAATATATAATTCTTACTAAGAATTCAGCAGTGAAATATGGAAACAAACTATTACATAAGACATCCAAATTACTTAATCTAATATTATAACAGTACCAGAAAGGTATATATTTTGTTCCTTACTAAAATGACGAATACAACTTCATATTAAATTTTTGAAAGTGTCCAGGAAATTTATACACTATGATATGAAATTAATCTAATAATTGTTTTGTACAATTAAACACTTTTATGACTCTTTTGGTCTTTGAATTTATTTTATTTTTAATAGCGTACGAGAAATCGAGAAGAAAAACTCTTAGTTGATTAATTCACTAAGTACGAGACTTTGAATCATATTTTTATGGAAATTATGATTTTGCATATAAACCAACATATACCATTAAATTAAACAAAATAAATATAATTATATAATATTTATGAATTAAAAAATCCATTTTCATTTGGGTATCTTGCTACATTACATGGAAATAATTGCATTTTTTTTTTACACTTTACACATTGCTTATGGACACTGCTTTTACAAATAACGTATTTTTTTGTTCTCAGCCTAATTTTCTTTCTAAATAATGTCCTTCAAAATTATTTTACATCATATATAATCGTTTATGGGAGCTTACATTGTAAGATGGTCTTCCACTGTTTTTCAAGTCAGGCATAAAGTGTAAACTCAAATGCAGCTTTTGAACTTCTCTTCCAAAATTTAATAGTGGCATTTTTCCATTAATAATGTTGAATATTGTATAGCAATAAACTAGAGTCTAATATACACTGCACTTGAGAAAATAGGAAAGTACCACTTCTTGCTTCTAATTTTTATTCTTTATTTTTGTATAATCTAGTCAAGTTTGTCAACATCATCGATACGTCTATTGTAATTTTGCAATGATATTAGGCTGTAGAATTAACAATTCTTTTTCTCATTTCTACATTATCTTTCAACAGGTACCAAAAGATGTGATAACCTTTTAATAATGTTGTTAACTCTCCAAATAAGGCTAGATATTCCATTTAATTCATCATACTTATAACCAAAAGCTCCATGTAATTTTTTCTTCATTTCGTTATTTGTTTTTTATAGGACAATTATTAATCCTATTATATCATGTCAGTCCAGTCACTGGTATATTCTTTTTTTTTCAAGTTTTCATCAAATAAAAATTCGTGAAAAAATATCGAAATAAAACAAGGTTCTTTCGGTCTATCTAGGGTTCCTAACTTACTAAATATAACCACACACACACACGCAATGTCCTTTACCAATACTTACCATTTTCAGGATTACTAGTTGCTGTAATGTTTGAATCTATAGTTGATCTCTATAGATTCAAACATTACAGCAATATAATGTCACACATAAATACATTGTGCATTGCTTAAACTAAAGCGAATGCACTTGCCTTTAATATGAGAATAATTGCTTGAGAAAATGATGACCATAACAAAGCATCTTTTGTTCAACACTAAACGAGTAATACGAAAATTCTTCAAACTTCATAAATGATTTATTTATCTCATATAGAATTGGTTTTAATTTGAATAACTTGTACTTGTTTCCGTTTATTAGTAGGATATCGTCACTAAATTGGAGGTTTCTCTTTATTCCAACATAGCGATTTTTCATCGCACATTTTTATAGAGTTCTAATATTTATGTTTTCTTCTTATGACCAATACTTGTTATGTTTATGTTCTTAATGTAAAGATTGAAATCAAACTAATAATGAAAAATCCCACAGAAATTCTTAAAAAGTGTGAAGAAACCAAGAAATCATACATTGGTGACAATTATCTTAAGCTACATGAGATTCTCTCTGCTGTACGTTATGATTTACCAGACCATTGGGAAGAATACCTCAAAACTTTCTATTAAAATTTATTTCTTAACTTTTCCTAACAAGTTTATTTTATGTCACCTGCATTATTATATATCTTAATATTCTCCATGAGTAGAAATGTTGAGCAATGCAATGTTTCTACCTAATTTCGATATGGTGTTTTGTTCTTCATGGGATTATTACCTCTTTATTACACCTTACTCTCTGTATTTCTAATGAACCTAGAACATCATTTAGAATGATATCTTCTAGTTCCTAGTCTTCTAAATTTGTAAATTGGAAACACAATACATTCCATCTGGTGTTAATTCAACTATATCTATAACACCCTTAAGGTCTCTTCATCACCTAAATGAAGTCTAGCATCCTAATAGTCTTCTCTCAGAGTTTGAATTTTTTTCAACGCTTAGTTAACGTAATTTAATACTTGAAAAAATATTCATAAAAATACCAATAGCATAGTCATTTATCAAAATTGGACCATGTTGCTTTCTTGTATGTGGAAGTCTAAATATCTGTAAATGAAATATTCTTTAGCTCAAATTTCATAGCCACATATTCTAAGGTAATTTAAATTATCTTGTCCAATGCACGAAAAGGATTAGCGAGTACATCACTAGATTAGTTTGAAATGTGTGTATTTTATACCAACTGCTATTTCTCACCACCTAGTAACACTTAGTAACCACCATGTAAAAAAACAAGTACTTCTTTCTTCCTTCTCTACTTTATATTTATTATATCAGGTTACACATCCCCCCTTTCCTAATAAAAAAGCTTTTCGGAAATGTTTCAATTACGAAATGCATCACAGGGACGGAAACTTTTATTTGTAGTGTAAATAGTAAGTCATTTACCTTAAGATAACCATGATCTCTAAATGGGATCCTCGTATTTATTGGATGTCCAAGTTATGAAGTAAACAATGTGCACAATTTTGATACTATGTTGAATGATATCGACTTGAATATATATATATCATAGCCTATAGATAAAAATATCATCACCCATCATATCATAATATATAGATGTTAGCCAGACAGAGCATTAGATAGCAGACAGATAGATGTTACACGATGACAGACAGATCCGATCAGATAGACAGAGAGCAGAAAGCCACGCATTCGCCAAGACAGACGACGGACAGACAAGACAGACAGACAGACAGACAGACAGACAGACAGACAGACAGACAGACCAGCACCAACGCACGCATGACAGACAGACAGACAGACAGAAGACAGACAAAACGCACAGACAGACAGCGCGCGCGCCGCCGCCGCCGCCGCCGCCGCCGCCATCGCGAGATGCGATGCGCATTTATCGCGACGCGACAGACAGACGCATCGCGACCGCGACGACCGGTACGCACCGGTGACAAGACAAGGCATTTGACGACAGACAAGACAGACAGCATCGCGACGACGTTATCGGTGACGTGTGACAGACGACGGCATCGTTATCGCGACAGACAAGACAGCATTTATTTATTTACGACGCATTTACGCATCGGTGACAGACAGCATGTGACAGACAGACAGACAGCAGACAGATGTGACAGACAGACAGCATCAAGATGCTACCTGTCGCTAATGCTACAAAATGTGGGAAAAGTGTCTATAACAAGCAAAAAGTTTGAAGAGAAAATATTAGATACACATGCATTTATGTAAACCGTACCAACACGCTTAACTGTACATTTGGAAAAGACTATTATGTGATCACATAACTTTATAAAATACAAAAAAGTTAGAAATTTGGGAGGAGAAATATTAAATGAAGACCACGGATGGGAATAAATTAAGAAAAGTCGCTTTCTTTTCCTTTTCTTTTTTTTTGATGCAATCATTCTTAATAAATAAATAATTTATTAAATAACTCTAAACACAGAAAACTGCAACACATCTAATAAATAACAGTTAAACATACTAAAGTTGGTCTCAATTACACTCATTTAACCAGTGTAAGTAATATTAAATAAGAAAAAAGACGAGAGTTGTGGACTTGATTTTACTGACTAAATCCTAAATAATTGCTTAACTTCTTTAAGAAAATGAATTTTTAAAATTTTTCTAAGCCAAATTAATTTTGATGTATTTAATTTAGTATATTATTTAATTTTGTGAATTAAAAGCTATAATATAAATTAAAAAACGGAAATTTTCATAATGTGTTAAAAGTGGATCTATTGTATTGAAAGATATGGCTTTTTTTTTGTCTAATTTAATATATTTAAGTGCTGATTTAAACGGTAACGATTATTTAAGTTCGTCATTAAACACTTTTCGTTATAAAAAGAAAACACAAAATAATTTTTAGCAAAAGAACAAACATAAGAAATCAAAATATTATTATTAATTATGTTGCGCGGGTATGAGTTATTAATTAAGTATTTAGATTCACATTTTCAACTAAACTCGGAAGGAGAGAAAGGTTTTTCTGCCCCGAATATCTTAAAAGAAAAGAAAAGTGGAAAACTAAGATCGTTTAGCTTTGCTGCCGCCAACACGTTTCCGATCTTTTTGTTTTTTAGAAATATTGGTCGAAAAGAAATAAATAAACACTGATGTCTAAAAATAAATAAAAGCAAACTTGGAATGCGGCCCGAAAGTTTTAGCGCTTCACACAGGAAACTGATCAATAGCAATTATACGTGTGGGACAGGCCTATATGTCATAGCTTCTTTGAACTGGAAAAACGTCTTTTCTCTTAAAAGCTGCGATTCGCTACGTGTCTACTGACTTTCTGATATATTTTCAGTTTTTCCAGTTTCTTAAGTAACTACAGTTACATCAAACATGTCTAGAAAATATATTTACACCCAACAATTTTTATTAAAAGTTAAAATCAACTTCTTGAAAAATTGTCATTATACTTTGTAACATAATAATATTGCATTTTGAAATCACTATAATATTTATACCATTGTTTCTTGCATTGTAAATAAAAGCAAAAGATGTTTTGTATTGAATTGAAATGCTTTTTACCACGACAACAATGTTTATACTTTATTTAATATTTGAACAAGTGTTTTAAAAATGAAAAAGTCCAACTAAAACAAATAAAATAATGTATATATGGAGAATTATTATACTTCAGAAACTTTAATCACTCGAAATTTAAAATACGCACTATAACAACAAAAATCGACGCAACAAGAAGTTTTCAGATTGGACTGAAATTGCGTTTGCAATGACATTAGGACCGAAGATACAAATGATTAAACTTTGGTGTCCAATGAATAAATAATGGGAGCTCCAGCGCAACAGAACTGCGCATTCAGCAGGTGTATATAAGAAACGATTCGCAATCGGATGATCAAAATTTCGGTTGCATTTCAAATGTAGATTTCTAACATCGGCTGCAACAATGTCTTGTTGAAGGGTTCGTGCACATTATGTGCAAAAGTCATAGTTTGAAAGATGAAATGCAATCGGAATGAAAGAGACTGGTTGGTCGAATCGAGCAATTGCTCGACATCTTGGTCGAAGTTATGCGGCTATTTGACGATGCTGGCTAGAATGGATCAATAACAGCAGATATGAAACGGTAGCGATCGTCCAAGAACAAAACAGTACCTGAAGATAAAACGATTGTCAATGCAGCTGTTAAGGCACCGAATTCGTCGTTATCAACTATACACCCTATTGCCTGCACACATGTATTCAACATGACCTTCGACAGACGACTGAGAGAGCGGAATTTATGCTCGCACCGACCATTGTGCTACTTACTTCTCACGCCTGAACACCGTCAAGTTTGATTACAGTAGTGTCAAGCTCGATTAATTTGGAACTGCTCTGACCGAGGACGTATAGTCTTTAGTGACAAGTAACGTTTCTGTGTCCTTTCGACAACCACAGACGTGTCTGGAGACTTCCAGGGCTGAGTGAGAATCCTGTTCTTACTATCGCATGCCACACAGGCCGAATACAAGGCGTTATGGTCTGGGATGCCATATCCTTTGGTTTTCATTTTTGGCAAACTGACTGCACAGCGGTATGTTGACGACATTCTATGACGGTTGTGTTACCATCCTGCTATGCCTAGGACGTACTTTTCAACAATATAATGCCCGGCAGAACACGACACATGTTACTATGAATTATCAGTAAGCTTTCCCTATACTTACTTAGCCAAGTAGGTCACCTGTTCTCTCTCCCATACAGCATATTTGAGACGATATGGGAAGGCGATTGCAATCATCCCGGAATGTTGACGATTTAACTCAACAGCTGAAGGCAATTTGGCACGAAATTCCGCAGGGGCAAATCCCAGGTACTTTATCAGTCTATGCCACGCATGATGACAACTTGCATCCAGGCAACAGGTAGACCATCTTTGTCTTTGTCATATTGTCTTGCTCCTTTTGTAACGGCAGAACTCAGACGGAAACCAGCCAATTGTTCTACGATTTTAATTATTCTTTTTTCTATATATATTCTGCACATCCAACAGTTTTTATCACAATCGTTAGACTACTTCTCGGTGCGTCGCTTCTTATGTTATAGATTGTAGCTTAGAAAGAAATATCGAACTAACTATTTTGATTTATTTCTATATTATTGTTCTAATTATGAATGCGAAATTAGGTTTCTGCCAAATACAGATTTTAGAAAACTGATAATAAAGCGTGAAAAATATTAATATCAAATATGTTCAAATATAACACAAAGCATATTTCGTTTTGCTGAGAATTGTTATCGAATGTGTTAGAAAGAGAATTTTAACACTGTTTGTAAATGCATCTCATAAACCGAAAAATATTGTATCTAGAACTTATGTACTTATCCTAGAATGAAGCATATTATAAATACATAAGTTAATTTTTATTGGATTAACATTTAAAAAAGAGAAGGTTATTATCGCTCACTATTGGCATTAGTAAAACTTTTATTTTAATTTCAATTGAAGGCATGTTGTAAAAACTAACTTAAGCCTTAATGAATATAAATATCGTATCATACTGTTTTGTGATGGTAACATAATAAAATGTTTCCTTAATGTAATTAAAAAAATAAGTGTCGAGATATATTTATTCAAGATAAGAGAGAAAAACTATACCTTTTAAAAATTTTAAAACATTCAAATGAATTTCTCAAGTGTATTTAAAATAAGTTATTATTCAAGAAAAAATTACGAACAGTATTTCTACAGAATTAATTTCTGATAGTTTGAGTCATTCATTGTTGAGCCTTACCTTCTTGTGAAAACAATGCGACCTTAACTTTTTAACAATACAGTGAGAAATAAAGTTACCTTTGTCTCAAGGGACGAAACACTCAACATATTCTTTATTTTTAAGCAACCTACTCTAACAACTATATCGTAGTTGTTGCAATCCTCATCGATTTCAAAAGATAGAGTCAAGAACACATTCTCCATCGTTATCTTCATTCCACACTAAAATATTAAAACTCATTGAATTGCGAAGACGTTTGTCTCGAAACGGATTCGGATTTGTTAGCAAAGAGAGAAAACTATGTGAAAGTCACGTAGCAATGCTTCGAGGAGTGACTCTAGAGACAAATTTAATAACACATCAAATAAACATTAAATTTTGAATGATACACTGTTTTATTTTATGTTCGGAGTGCAAAATATCTTCTATATACCGAGCTAGAATAACCGAACCAGTCTAGAAGATTCTTTGAAGTTTGCGGAACATAATTTAACTGGTAAAGATCTCTTAGGATTTTCTGTTGTTAAATATTCATGAAAATCGCACATCGTTATGGAAATTTCTCCTGGAATAAGCAGTTAGTAATTTCTAAATTTGATTAGGAAAAGGAAGGCACGTATCTACTCTTGTTCATTTTAGTATACAGCGTGTCTTATACCTTTTAAAAATACTTTACTTTATCGGAGCCGATTTATTAGAGATTTAAAATGGTTCAGTTTCTGAAATGAAATATTGCGCTTACTAATACTAAATTATACTATTTGTTCGCCAAACCAATCATATAAAATGAAGATTTTCTTTAAAAATGCACAGATGCTTATAAATTATTATGATATTATGTATGCTCATAAATTATTATGATCATTTGTATCATCCATGATATAAATGAGAGTGGAATACTGTATTGAAATTTATATCTTTAAATATATATGGATAAAATCAATTCACCAAACTTCTCTCTAAATTTATAATATAAAATAATATAAAATGGGAATAAATTAAATGTTGAGAAAAATTAATATGAACAGTTGTTCGTAAATTGAAATTCATTTAATTAATAAATTTAAGTTTAACATTTAGCATCATATATATATAAAGAGAGAGAGAGAGAGAAGAAAGTTAACAAGACACATGAAACAAAATTTCATCTGAATCATTTGTGATCAAATGTTTAAAAATACTGTAAGGAAGCTGCATGATTTTATAGACTTATTTTAAATCCTACGAGTCATCTTATAGTATTTACTGTAAGAAATTAGATAATTTTTAAATCAAATGATTAATCATAAAAAAATTCATAAAGATCTAAAATAAGATTATTGTTAAACAATTAAGTAAAAACAATATCATAATATAATAAAGGATGTAGACAAAATAATGGGAATATTTCGAATTTCATTTGTTAGGTTTATTAACATGATTTTGTTCTACTATGAATAGCAATAAAGAAGTCAACGTGGACTAAATTTACTTCCGTTTAGACCTCTTACATAAAATTATGGTATCTTATATTATTCCCAATTGGAAAATATTGCCATACTTTGCAAGTGATGGAGATTGAGAAAATTGTCCTGTCACTTGTCACAAAATATTTACAATAAGTTTCAATAACGTTAAGGGCTGGTGACTAAGTGTACGAAGGTAAATGTTTCACTTCATAAAATTTACTAATGATGCACATCGTTGCATGGAAGGAATATCTTTTAGCTTGAAACTAGGGACTTTCACAATGAAAGAGTATTTGAATGTATTATTTGAACATGATCCTGGAATACGTTCATTTGAATTTGGGCTTGGCTTATGTACAAAAGGTTTATCTTGATAGGCTTGGTTCTAATCCGGCAGAATGTCTTATGAATTTGGTCTTGCCTTATGAAAGAAAGGTTTATCCTGATAGGCTTGGAAAGGTTTATCCTTCTATTCCTGCAGAATGGCTATTGGTTTTGAAAAATGTGAAAAATCAGCATTCTACAACATCAAATATCCACCTCCGTGCTTTACAATACAGTTGAACTAAACTGTCAGAACGAAATACGTCTGATATCTTTGCCAAAAATAAACATTTTTATGTGATGGAAATGGAGTAAAATAAGTTTCTTCAAACCAAACTTTTCAGAGTTCAAGTTTCTGGCTTTGATTATCCCTGCTGTACTGTGTGCGTTTCTTGGTATTAATATCTGCGATGAAGATAAAAAAATAATAACAAAACATGCCTAAAGAATTATGACCTGTGAAATTGTGAATGAAATATACTGTCTGATTTGGGATCAGCTTGTATATGCTTACTAGCAGATTTACGTTTTTATCGAATAGTTTGTGCTATTATACACTTATCCCTGTCTTCCAGCTTCCTTTTCCGTCCACAATTTTCATAATTATAACACATTGTTTGCTTTGATAGATGACCATTAGAGATAAATTATTGCACGAGTAATGTTTTCCTCCTAGCCATTGGGGAATACTTTCGCACCCCGTGTGGGAAAGATAGTTAGTCTTGAGGGCTTAGGGTGATCTGAGCCCTCGATTTATTGGTACAGAGAAAACTTATCCGGTCGCACTTTGTAGTGCTCTTACCATTTAGATCAAAAGAGATTTTCCCACGGGTAGTTGAAGAGGTACTTCCCCTTTTACAGCAAAGCTCGTCAAATCATGATTTCGCTAAGGTCGTCGGTGAACTCGTGGAACCTGTCTTGTGATGCAACCTATCTTGAGAATATTTGTAGTCTCTTGGTGATTCATCGTTCGATGCCGCAAAAACTGTGAACCCCCGCTGTTTTTTTTTTTTTTTTTTCTTACTTACACAATTTAGGCTGTCTTAAACATTGAAGTTCCAACAAGAAGGACACAAGAAACGGTGTCCTTCTGAAAAGGTCTTCACAGAGGTCTGATATTTAGAAATAATATTACAAAACAGTGTCTTATTTGTAACTATATCATATATAGTAAATTTTTATCTTCTTATGTGATTCTTATGAGTATCATGTAATAACTTATCAGACTAAGAATGTACATAGGATATTCTTTATGCTTTTTTAAAAAGGTATTATCATTGTTTCATATGTACCATCTGTAATTAAGTACAATGCTAAAATAATCAGAATGACAAATTTAAGCATAGAAATGATATAAAATTTATTTTATGATTATTACTTTTGAATTTTTTTAAAGACAAGTAAGAATATTCTACATAAATAAACATACATTTAAAAATTTACAGCTTATAAAACTCAATATTGAGAATGCAATGAATTGTATGAGCTCTAACAAAAAAAAGAATTCATTCTATAACTCACTCACTTCTTATCTGCTGATTTCCAAGTGCATCTAAAATTGATTTTTATATCTATATCTAATTTTTCTGAATATTTTTTCTTATGATAGTAAAATATTAGAAACAACATGTTTATGCTACTCATTTAAATTTATGTATATACCAAATATATGTAGATTTAAAGTATGTAATGAGCAAGTAAGAAATAAGCAATCTTGTTAAAAAATTAAGTAGAAGATTAAGGCACACAATGTATATTAATTTGTTTAGTTTAAAGCATATGTATTATTTAAAGAAGAAATATAAACTCATACTTGTGTTAAGACACAAGAATCAATTAACAAATTTTACATTTTTACGAAAAAAGATGCTTGAAGTATTTTCATTAATCTTGTGTTTTATGAACAAATTACTTGGTTTGAAATATTATTATAAGATTTAATTATAATGAGAATTATTTTAGGCATGATTCATTTTTGATATCGATAAAATATTAATCTCTGAGTGCAACCCTTACTATTGCCCATTTACAATTGATATCAAATACAGTGATATGTCAGTGCCAAATTATAGAGAACACACACATATATATAACTACTTAAATTTACATATAATAATTATGAATAATTTTTTAGCATAAAGTTTTTAAAGTATTAATAATAACAAAATAATATATTTTAAAGAAGACACAAATGCATATTTACGGTTTTACTTCAAGGGTATAGAGTTTCTCAATGGACTTGAAATTGCTAAGAATGTTATTCTCAACGTAGTAAAGAATTAAAAATTGTTTTCGTAATACATGTAATCATAAATACAAAGTTTACATATAAAGAGAAATGCTTTTAAAAAAATCTATTAAAAAAATCCTTTAAATGAAATAATAGACAAAAGTACTTATAGTTTATGAAAAATAAGATACAAATCAAATTATGCTCTCCAAAATATTTAGATGAACATATTCCAATAATTTTCAAAATATTTAACTTGGGGTTCACGAATATTTATTCTTCAACGGTCATAGAAAACGATTTCTATAATATGGAATATCACAAATGTACAAGATGGGATTAAATTAATATTTTAGAGTAATTCAAAATATTTTTAATTTGCAGCACTTAAATAAATACGAAATAATTCACTAAGCAAATATTCAGGGATTTAATAGTCCTAGAAAATAATTCCTGGAAAATGTGGAATCACAAATGCACAATCTGTAGTTAAATACATGAATATTGTAATAAAATTCAAAATATTATCAAATTATTGCCTTTTAATGAAAACAAAATGGAACTCTATGTAAACTTTCAGCAAATTAAATGGTTGTATAAAAATGATTTCTGAAATGTGATGTCACAAATACATAAGCTTTGCAATCAATAAATACACAATCAATAAAAAGTTACATGGAATGTAAAATGTAATTAAATTACCGTATTTTAATGAATTCAAAATAATTACTAAATTATTAGTAGATAGGACACGAAAAGAGTTTTTAAGTATAATTCAGCAAATTAACAGTTATTAAAAGGCAATCCCCAAAATATGAAGTAAGAAATTGACAAAAGGGTCTTATATAAATAATTATTTTCAGGGCATACAAAATGTAATCAAATTACTGAATTCAAATGTTTACAAAATAATCTCACGATAATGCGAATAGGGGCACAAACCGGAGTTTTAAATACAATTAAAAATGATAGGTTCTCAGAATGCTTAGGAGTCCAATTGTCCAGACAAAGAATTCCCTAAAAGGCGTGATCCTTCTGTTGGGGGAGGGGGGAGTGCCCCTTTTGGAATCGATAGTTTTCTGTCTCGCAAAGATTGATCTCTCTAAATTTGAAATTAATTGAATCCAGCTGCCGTTTGTATTAACTTCATCTCCCGTTACAGCACTGAAACGGATTTGACGTAACGATCAGTTCGTGATGCCTAATCGCGGGTGGTTCCAAAGTAAATATAGAAATATTGTATCTTTGAGATTATTGAAACTGTAAGTGGATAGGGGTTGGCGAGAAAATGTCGTTAAATGAAAGAGTTAGACGCCTGGGTCTTGCTTTCTTTTTATTTATGTTTGAAAAGACTCGTGTTGAGACAAGGAAGGGGAAATTGTTTAATCAAAATGACAAGCGCCGAGTGGAATTTTTGCTTGTCAGATTTTTCATCGGTAAATTAATTTTCTGTGTAAAATCATAAATCTTACGGCATGGGACATCGAAGTTTATAATAAATCATCTGGAAGTCTTGAAAATGCAGCAATTATTTTCCTCTTCAGATGATGAAATAACGATACAAATTGCTGCTGTGATTATTTGGTTCTCCAAGAAAGTAATAAGAGAATTATTTCGAAAATTAGTCGTAAACGCATGAAAGATTTTGGAAATTCTTGATATAGGGCTTTATTAAAACATCACGCCATATAAATTTAAGCCTCGCTGCTTTAGCAAATAGTTTATCTCTCAATGAATTACAGATAAGGGAAACTTATTATTCAACTATGTCTTATAGATTACTATTATTATTAATTTATTACGAAGTGATAAATAATGGTACTCATAAAAAAAACTGTTTCACAAACATAAATCATTGAACAATTAAAATGAATTTATTTTATTTAATATAAAATAAAATTGTATTTTTATAGCAATGAGTCGTATTAAGTATTTAAAAAAATCAAGCAGCTTGAGTTTTGGCTTTTAATACCTTTAACTGGACCAATGATAATTAGCCGTATAGTTATAGTTATATAAGAGCATTATTATTAAAATAAAAAAAATAATGTAAAAATCATATGACAGTTAAAATTAAATCTTAATAATTTCACCAGATTCTGTTTACTTTTTGAATCAGATATTAACAAGACTGTAACATGATTTACGTTTGAAATTTTTTTATCTTAGTTTATATTCTTAAAGATGTATCACAATTTAATTTTATCAAATTGAATGGAATACTTAAGTGGTTGTTTCTTACAAATATTTGTAAGTTAAATTATTATTTAAAATGCTTATCTTAATTAAAATTAAGAGTAGCAAATGAATATTTCACATCAGATAAAGTCCGATATAAAAAAAAGTGGAAATTATTGTATACATAATACCTTATTCATAATTATTCCCAATTACATTATTTATTGCTTATGATACAAAAAAGATGTAATTTCTTTACTTATTTCCAATATACGTATTATATCTGTAATGAAACTTTTATGATATTCATGTTTTTACTTCCGGTAGAAGTAAGAAATAAAAAAAAATAAACTACATTATATTTATCCTCAGTTTAATGTAAAAACCGTGAATTGTTTTTAAACAAACTAAAGTCTCACTAAAAATGCATTGAATTATTATAATACTTTGAAGAGAAAGTTACAATAATTATATATTCGAATAACATACGCATTTCACTATTATTAAAACATTTTAAATAATCCTATCATTGAACATGGTATATATTAGATATTAAAAACATGTAAGTAATATTTCTGCCATTTTATAAAATAAGTTTTCTTAATATTAGCATAAAAAGAATGAAATGTCTTGTCATTTTAATGTGTTTTTTGGACGCTGTACAATAATACTAATGTTAAGATATTTATTTTACAGGATGAGTTAATCGCATTAGTAGAGAACCCTAAGCACATCATCAGGCTCTTAAGGCTTCTGGTTCATCGAAGCAGCTTGTTCACCAAACTACACGATATTAATATTTACTTTCGAAAGAGAAACAACATAAGATATCTTATAGGATTACCTCTTTGGTATTTCCATAAGTGTGTTTCTGCAGATCAAAGACCCATTCGTTTTCTTTGCCGGAATAACCCTCGGTCACATTAATAAGCAATGATAGATGTGACCTAATACACTTCGATAAGACGCATATGAGTTCAGATGAAGATAACACTCAAGCGAATGTATTTTTAACGTATCAGGGAAAAAACGGGTGAAGCATCATGTGATACGTAAATGTGTTGGATGGAATTTCTGTAATATGGAATTGAATTTGTGACAGGAATATCGGTATGGTACATATTGGCTTTCAGGAATTCAGATGCCACCATGTGAGATATAAATTATTTCTTATGAGCTTAGTTATCCGTTATGAAATGTGTTGATTCTTAAACTTTATTAAGGTGATAGTTGTAGTTAAAGTAAAGATTGTTAATTTTTACAGAGGATTTCAGAACTTATCCTCTGCATTGATTTTAGAAGTTATGCTTTTCTTTTCTTTTTGGTGACAATTTATTTAAAGAATTGCTATTAAATTGCTTTAAAAGTACAAATAATAACTTCCTTTTCTAATTTTAGTTTTGAGGTATTTTTCCTATAAAAAGTTTTATTTATTTATTCTTAAAATAATGAAATCATTGTGATCAATACGTCTATTGTGAATTGGAAAAAAAATTCGGCTATAATTAAATAGCTTTAAAGTAAAAGTAATTTATTATGTTACGAAAAAAGATATTTTTTAAAACCAAATTGGTAAATGGTACGGAATCTTGCATTTTCTGAATTATAAGAAATATTTCATTAATTATATGTTACTTAAATGGGTTTATAAATTAAGTTTGTTAAATTGGTTTTCTAGCCATTTCAAAATTTTATTTATAAGATTATTTACATAATTGTGAAGCCCTACGATTCAGTTTTATCATAGTGCTGATGAACCGGAATTAATGATAAATCATCTAAGTAATTTTGAGTGAATTGAAAGCCAACAGCAAATTAAAATTTTACTTCTACAGAGGTCACGGTAGCCTAGTTATCATGATCGTGGACTTGGTTTCGTTTAGACGCGGTTTCGAGCCTCGATGTCCCTAAAGACCCACCGTGCCTTTGTGACTGCTGCACACTAAATATGGTGAGACATTGACAGTTTATCCGCATACTGATGAGCATAAATCATAAGGTATCACGTATTTTTCAATGTAAACTTGCCTAAAAATAAAATATATGTTTCATAGGCCAGGAAATAGAATAGTGTGAGGGAATTTTTATACTTATATTTATGAAAAATGCAATCAGGTGCATACAAACATCATTTTGCATTTTTAATTAGAATATATTGAAAATATTCTTGTTTATTCCCATTTTTTTTTTTAATTTTTTAAATCTCCCCACAATCCTTCTTTGACTATTTTCTTCCTAGAAATTATGACACATTTTGGAATAGCATAATTAAGTTCAATGAATCTTATTATTAAGCTTTACTCCGTTATTTATAATGGAAGATATTCAGCATATCCCATCTAGCAGAAACAAGTTTAACACCATCCGGCAGAACGACCGTTTTCTCCTCGTCATCGGTCCCTTTCATCGAGCAGATCCTGTGTGTGACTATCGTCTCGTCTTCCATTGATTGTCCTGCAACTATCTTTTTTCTCGTACTATTTTCTCTTTTCCTATGCACTCTCTGTCAAACGGGGGATAGGTATTTTCCCTTAATTTTCTATAATATCTTCTGTCTCCAGTAGTCGTCCTATGGATGGTGGAAATTCGGAAACCTAATAGCAAATCTACAAATAAAATAATATATATAAAAATAAAATAATATATATAAAAATAAAATTATATAAAAATAAAATTATATATATATATATATATATATATATATATATATATATATTGTGCTTTTATGCTATGTATATTCATTATCACTTGTAGCTTATTTGGAATGAAAGGTTGGCTCATGGAGTGGTTAAAATCTCCACATTGGAAAGAAATTCACATTAATTCAGTTTCAAACATACAATGAAGGTCAATTTCCATTTCCATTTATTGAATGGTTTAATTTTTATCCTTATAAGTATAAATTACTTTTAAAGGCAAATAATTCTTCTACAATATTCTTGAAAGCATTTACTCACTTCCGAATAGACACGTAGACATTGTGAAAAAAGGAGGCATTTCTTCTCACGTCTTGAGCTTCATTTTACCCTTAACAGCTTCTACGTCCATTATAACCTCCCACTTACTCCAAAAGGCTTCTAGGCCATTTTCCAAAAGGTATAATGATTCTTAAAGGTGTGCACCTTTTTCCCTACCATTGACCATGCCGTTAAGCCGCAGAAAGCAGTTACTGACTCACATAGTTGTTACACGAAAGAGTGGGAGAATTTTTTCTGTAACGCAATTATTTTTAAGGGGTATGCTCTGAGGTTAAAAGTACAATTGGATATTTCCAGTCGATTTACTTGTAGTAATCCATTCATTTATCACCTAAGTATAATCGAGATTCCACAAACTGCAATCTTTTTAGAATATTTCTTTCCAGATTATACATTTCTGGTTTGCAAAAATTATTTGTACTTTTGTAACAGTCTTTAATGTAAGTTCGTAAAGCTTTATAATGTGACTTAATGAGAGTAAGAATGATTCTTAGAATTTCAGGTTTATAAAAGAGAGACAAAATAAATAAATACAAATTTAATGCTATGTTGTTGGAGAAAAAATAAATTTAGTTTCTTGTTGGAACTTTCTTGTTTTTCAATTGCCTTTAAAAGTGCGAAATATTTTATTTCATGTTAGTGGCTTCACATTATTCGAAGGAGTAATAAACAAAAAATTATAGATATAATTGTTTTTGAGTTAACAAATTAAAACAGTACAAAAAATTACTTCAATATTAGACTTAGAAATTATTTCAATGCTAAAAAGATTAATGCATGGTGTTTAAGTTTTCCTCACTTTGCTATTCTCCAATTTGTCTTAGAGGAACTTATTGTTTATAAAAACACATTTAAATATCTCTATTAATAATTATTGTACTTCAATAGACTGGAATTCTTTCATTTAAAAACAAAAAGAATCCAATGAAAGATAAGATAATATATTTGAAATAAGTTAAACATTATATAGCTTTTATTAAGAATAGTATGAAGTGTGAAATTGTTTTTAACCTTCTCATAATATATGTTTTGATATGCGTTTTAAATTTATTCATTATAATAAAACTGAATATTCTAATAAGAATACATACCACGTGGCCTTTTCCGTAAATTGGCTAAACATTTTTAAAGAGTTTCTAATTCATTTTGATAGATGATAAACTTGGAACAATAATCATTTTTTAATTCTTACAAAATTACAATAATTCAAAAAAACAAGTAATACCTTAAACAAAATTAACTCGTTTATATATATATATGCTGGATCTGTGTGTCTATTTTTTATACATCTTTAGGTTTGCACGATCACTCAGTCAATCAATATTGCTAGGTTATCATTGTAATATATATATATATATATATATATATATATATATATATATATGCTGCATCTGTGTGTCTTTTTTTTATACATCTTTAGTTTTGCACGTTGACTCAGTCAATCAATATTGGTAGGTTATCATTGTAATATAATATGATATTGGAATAGAATTATGCACATCAAATATCTTCTGAAGGTAAATGTCGGTTGTAATTTTATAATATATGCTTTTAAAATTTATCTCATTTGTGTGTGTGTGTGAATAAATTTTCTCCTGATAACGTTTTGTATGTCTTAATTAAGATAATATTTTTAACTTGTTGCTAAGATTTTTTTATTTTATTGACTTTAATTACTTTCGTAGTATTTGTAATTTTTTTATTGTGAATAATGTTTTAACTTTTTTTTCAGTGGCAATAATTTGTAATATATTTCCAGTGTAATATTACATAAATTAAAATTATATTTCTAATTAGCATTAATTATTATTATTATTATATATATATGCCTGGGTGTCTATGCGTGTGTGTACACACACATACATATATTGATATATATGCACAGCGGACTATTAGAATTGCAACGTCATGAAAAAAACCAAACACAAAAGACTTATTTAGTGTACGTGAACAATTTGGTGTTAAGACAAAATGAGTAAATTTACAAGCAGTTCGGGGTGAGAAATTGGCAGAAATAGCTGCCACCCTTGACATCTAAAAGTACCCCTACCAGGTTAGGCATAGAATCATACTGGTCTTGGATGACAGAAACGGACAAATCATTCTGTGCTCCTTGAAGTCTCGGCGACACTTCATCAACCGTATTAGCTGGAGAGAGGCGGACGGATCTCTCAGCAGCCCATGACCAGATGCTCTTAATGGGTGACAGATCTGGAGACCATGTAGGCCAGAACAACAACAATTACACTGTGTAATGAGGTGGATGAGAACACTACGTGCAACACTTGGTCTTGCATTCATTATCTTCTTAGCAGACGCATTTGGCAGACCTCAAATGTAGGTCACAACTAATGGACAGAAATGTACCGATTTGCGTTCAAATTACCATCGACCAGAATTAGAGGTGTCCCTGTTGTGTACCGAGGTGCAGCCCAAACCATTGTACTAGGTGCAGGTTCCTTAAGCCGATATCGAATACATGCAGGTGACCAGCTGTCTCTTTGGAGCCTCCAGACACGTATATGGCTATCAGAATGCTGCACCTAGAATCGGAACTGATCTGAAAAGACCACATTGTGTCACGACTGTATACAGCTTTGTTGTTCAGTGCACCAGCATCGTCGTCTGTCTCTGTGCTGAAAATTGTCAAGGGAAGCCAAAATAATGGTCGTCGTGCTGACGTTCACGCTGCTGCAAGCGTTGTCGCATCGTACGAGTGGATACTGGGCGTGTTGCAAACATGCCCATTTCCAGAAGAATTGTTCGTGTTGTGGTTGCATGGATTTGGAGGGCTAACCACACAATATGTCTGCCCCCTCGAATGTTCGTCCTAGGAGGGCGTGGAGTTTCTGTATGTCATTCAGTGTGACTCTCAACAACCCGTTGATTCTATATTCGCATGACGGTGGTTGAATTTTGTCCAGTGCGAGCGGAGATAACACAGAACAATAATCCACACTCTCGATAGGCAAACGACCCGGCCTTTATCGAATTCTGAAACTTGCTGGTAATCATTTCATCTTATTATTTAAGGCATAACACAATATTCAGAGCAAACTTCCACCTTACAAAGCACTTTTCGAATGAGAAATAAGCTTTCACAACTTTCTTTTATGCAGTACTTCAGATATCGTTTCTCTCTCCTGCGTCTTATAAACGCGCTGAAATACTAACTAATTATGTTCATATCTTTACTTTTTCTTCCTTTTATGTTATTTTCAAGTTTGTCAGATCATTCCTGCTTGGTGTTGTGATTTTAATAGGCAACAATATATATATATATATATATATATATATATATATATATATATATATAGTAAAACAGGCTCGGCTAAAACTCTGAAAGCTTCCAGGTAAAAATCTGTGAATAACATCACACATATATAATAATCGGTGTTTATAAATAGCTGATATTTAATAATTAATGAAAATTTTATCTTTGAATAGTAATAATGAGAATTAGATTCCAAATAAATTTTCACACACATCATTATATTTTTAAAATAATAATTAATATATTTTTTATTCATTTCCTGAAGTCCTATCTCTCCTTTGGAAAAGTTGCTCAAGTAAAATTTGTAATATTATTAATTGCTAGCTGGAATACGGATCTTTTCATGGATGGATTGGAAAAATCGAACAAATGGAAGAATGAAAGTTTTTTTTTTTTTTTTTATGAGGACCAAGTTTGAAACATATTTTTAATATAAGAAGAAATTAGCCTCCCAAGAAAAAATGATTTAATAAATGAAATAGCAAATTGAAATAAATTAAAAATCAATGAGTTTGAAGCTTGTAGTTCATATGTTAGAATTTTGAAACTTTCATAATTTTAAGTATGTTTTTTATAAAATAACAATTTTTTTACATAAATTTGTAGCTAATTACTAAATGATATATAAATCCTAAAAGAAATAAAAATTCAATAATACTGACTTAAAACTTGATTTATTAACTCAAATTTACTTTTAAAATTTACTAATCCAGCTACCGAGAAAAGCAAATTTTAATAAGTAATAATACTGCTACATAATTATAGTATATACACATGTCTCCAGAAAGGAATATTCATGTTTCTCTTAAGCAAAATTATTTAAGTATACCAGTTTAAAATTAATTCATAAATTTTTCCTTTTATATATTAGCGATTCTTAAATTCCTGCCAAATGTTGAGGCTAAACTGAATTTTAACTTTCCTTATTAACTAAAATAAAATATCAATTAGTGATGCTACAGTAGATTAAATAGTTATGGAAGAGAAATTCAAATGGCAGCTTAGAATTGAATCAGAATGTATGACAAATTCAGACAATATAAATCAGTCGGCATGGAACTGAAAGTATGAATATCTCAGGTTTAGAGGATTCATTCGAAAAACAATTGTATTTATTAAACCAATAACTAAGAACATAGAAATATAAATTTTAGAACGAATAAATTATTAAAATCTAAATCAAATGTTTTATATGAAAAAGATATACTGTGATGTCATATACGATGTTTATTAAATTTAATATAAAACTTCTTAAAATATATGCTGAATTTAAAAAAAAAAAACTTTTTCGTAGTGCACTCCATCAATATTTATAGATTCTTTATTCCAAATTTCATGCTCATGTGATTCGTAATTTCTCAGCTATACCTTCAAAAAAACCAGACCTTTCTTCCTATTTGGGCAAGCGTAATGAAGAAAAAATCACTTCAAACTTAAATTTTAAAAAATGAAAGGAAAATTTGGAAAAAGTGGTTCCATTTTACACTGTAGTATTCATAGATTCTTTGTACCAAATTTCATGGCCCTGCGTTTTGTAATTTTTTTCGCTTTGCCATCGACAATAATAACATATTCTTCCATTTATTAATATAGATAACACTTAATATTTGTATAAAAATGATGTGACTTCAGTCTACAAATATTATTTCCTGAAAGAAATAAACAGATCTATTGAATAAATATACGGGATGTTTTTTTAAATCAGTTTTAGACAAATTTTATTGTATCATTAAATTTGCGATATTTAATTCTGCAAATTGATATATATTTAGTATTTTCAGATAATTAGACTTACAGAATTTTGACTCATTTATACTAGTATAAATGTTTTGAATCGAAAATTCAATATTTTATGAAAATTTCAACAATTATTAACATAACTGAAAAAAAAAATTGAAATTTTAAAAATCTCAATACTTCTCTTAATAATACTCATACCTTCTTGTTTTAGACATGCTTTTCCAGCGAGATCTTTTTACTTTAATAACTGTGTAGAATGATGGAAATAAGTATTTAAATATAATGATACTTATATTAATGACCTCGGATAAAATATTTAAAAACTCTCCGGCTATTGCTTTTGGTAAATAAATGAGGGTGAGAAATAATAATAAACATTAAGTTTATGAAAGCATTTTTCCAAATGAAATGAATGTTTCAATTCCATATTATCTATGCCTCTGATTGCTATTTCTAACAGGAATAATAAACTTAAGTATCTGAATGGAATATAAAAATGCTTATCAGTTTAAAAGCTGCCATCCTTTTTTAAAATGCAAAAGTAATTTTGCTGCAAAGGTCAGTCTGCTTATATAATTCATTTATGCATGTAAGTGTTCCAATTATACTAATTACTCTCTTATTTTTGAAGCTATATTAATTCATATAACTTAACAGAGCTTATTGTTATATAGTTAAAATTCGTACTCTGTTTCAGAAAAATGTTTGTTTGCAGAAATCTACTTTGAAAATTTATTTTATGAAGATCCAATTTAAAAAATGCCTTTTTATTAAATTATCTTAATTTTAAAAAGTTAAAAAAAAATTCATGCTGAGAAAAAAATTTTAAAATTCTACATTGCAAAAAAAAAAAAAATACTTATCTGATACACAGATTAGAACATAAAATTAAATTAAAAAGAAATAAATACCGAAAATGTTTTCAATTATAGCATTTTTTAAGTTAACAAAGTAATTTAAAAATCAGAAAGAAAAAATGTTTTATATACATCGCTGGAGGGACTTATAACTACTTAAAGGTAAGGTGTCTGGGCTCGAAAGAAATATGCCTCTTTAGATCAAAGTTTATGATTTCTTAAAATGTTTTTTATCGGTAGTTCAGAAACTTATAAATAATAAAATAACCTTAATAAAACTAAAATGTGTATTTATTACTGTATTTTGCATTAAAATACAATCGAACAGGGAATAATCTACACAAAAATTTATGAAATTAACTTACTATATGACAAATTAATATATAATATGATAATTAATTAAAAAATTGTCATGTTTTAATCCATTGGGTGAGAAACATCCATTCATTAGCCTAAAATGTAGAAAGTATGCTTGGCTTAAAAAGAGAAATGAATTTATCTAATTACCCTACTAATACATCAAAAATGTGTCTAAAATTTCGTAAAATTATCGAAAATTTAAGTACAAAAATATTTATATTTTAATCAAATTTCTGAAAGGACATCTGATAAATCAACAATGAGGTGTCATTTTTGTGAATAGTTAAATTAATCATTTTAAAACCGAAAACAAAAACATTTATTGATAATGAAAAACATATGAATAATTGTAAGTAAAATATTCCCACATTTTAGGTACACTTTCTAAAAATCATATAAAGGTATATTTCAAATTTGTGGACGTGAACTTCCAAGAGAAATTAAAGGCATTAATAATAAAAAATAGATACATTGATTTGAATTATTTTTACTCGAATTATTTGTTAATTACGTAATTTACCTGATTTTTCAAACTAATGAGTGTTTTACATCCATTTCCATCATAAATTTAGAATACAAAAATTAATTTGCGCGCACGATGAATATTTTTATTAAGTAATTATTTCAGACATATTCACATACATATTGTCAAGTTTACTAATTTATTTTATATACTTTTTCCGCGAAAGACATTTACTGGATACATGTTAATATTAATAGACAGTTGTTTAACATTAAAGATGAACCAACTTATGAGCGAGTAAACGGCTCTTTGTGCTCCATCATGATCTTAATTATAAAAATATGCAAAGATGTATTTTAGTTCAAGCGTTACACTTTCTCGATAGACTGTATAATTTCTCTCTTTATTTTCATTATATACAGACACGCTTTAATCTCAATTTTAGCAAATGAATAGTCGAAAAGAAGTTAAAAAAGTTAACAAGGTGCTTTAAATTATGCAGTAAGAGACTGACAAAAAACTATGCAAAGTAGTAGCTTTAATTTGCTATTGTAATAATTATTATTTACTCTTACTTTAGAAATGCCTAATTGTAATTGCATTCAAACTTAAGACTTTCGCTCTCGCTAATCTGCAGTGTCATTACACTTAAGCTGGTGTGGAATTTTTTTTCTTAGGGACTGGTTTAAAATAGCGTCTTGTTTAATTGGTTCTCCAAAAATATTAACCCACCCCTTTACCATTTGGCTTATTCATCCCGTATAATAAAGGGAGAAGACTAAAGTTTTCTTATCTTGGGCCGCTTTTAATCCGGGGGTGTTTCTAATGTATCCTAAATCCAATTAAATCCAGCACAAATTGCGACAATAGGGAACATGTGTTGCAGAATTTCGCGAAAGGCGTGAATCGATTGTTGTGCTGAGAAATTTCGTGGACCATTCACAAATTACTAAATCTTACATGGATCAAATTGAGTAAAACTGTATTTTGCTAGGGGATACGATGATTTAACTATAAAAAATTACGAATAGATTACCTATATTAACAATTACGAAAAGAATGAAATAAAAAAGTACATTTAATAAATAATAATGAATAAAAATAAATATTTGAAAAAAAGAGGAGTTAGTTCATGTAATAAAATTCAAAAAAGAGGGGGAGTCAACATAACTTTTACCATAATTGTCTTAGGTTTACAATAGTTAGTCAGCTAATGTATAAAAATATAAATTGAACAGAGTCTTTTTAATATTATTTTAAGTCAGCTTGTACCTATACACTTCTATTAATAATTTATAATTCTAAAATAATATACGATAAATGAACAGTAAATTATCATGTCATAAACATTAAATTTCTCTATATTTGCATGCAATTACTTCTTAAATAATTCACTTAGGATTATAAACGCATTTTTATGAATATTAATGGCAATAATAAATTTAAAAATACAATGTAAAATTATTCCATGTTCTTATAAATTATCTGCACGACAAAAGTTTTAGGTGAAATGTTTTTAATTTTATAAGTAATTGGCATGAATTGATGTTCATGCTTAGTTATTATCACTCTTAACGATATTTTAATTACAAGTAAGACTATCTGAACGAATTCATTTTTACGTTTAACTAGTGTATTAAATTTTGCTAAGCAGAGAAAATAATGTACTTACTAAAAATTAAGATTAAATATAAAAAAAAAAAAAAAAAAAACTAAAATTCAGTTCCCATTGACAAATATTTTTCATTACTTTAGATTCTAATATCAATTCAAAATTCACTTTGAGTAAATTGAAAATTAAAATTCTAAAATATGAAGGTTATGAACAAACAGTTGAAATATTTAGTGAAAATGTATTGTTCCTTTTTAATAAATCTATTTTCTACTCAATAACTTTAATCTCTCATGTATATGATCTTTATTTACTGAAATATTAATTACATTATTTTATTTATTACGCAGTTAAAAAATTGAATAAAATATTAATTATCAAGATAGCTGTATAAAACAACAGCAAATAGCGTAATTGATGTTCATCTTTAATTATTATCATTCTTAACAATGAATGTTAATTACATGTATGAATTGTATCTGAATGTATTAATTTTTACATATAACTATTGTATTAATTTTTGCTTTGCAGAGAAAATAATTTACTTAATAAAAATCAACATTGAATATAAAAAAAAATAATATCCTGTTCGCATTCCAAGATATTTTACATTACTTTAGCTTCTAATGTCGATAAAAATTCACTGTGAATAAACTGGAAATTAAAATTCTAAGATATGAAGGAATAAACAAATAATTAAAGGATTTAGTGAAAATGTATTTTTAATTTCTATTAGTTCTATTTTCTCCTCCATAACTGTAATCACTCATATATGTGATATTTATCTACTGAAATATTAATTACATTATTTTATTTAATACGTAGTTAATTGTAGGAAATTTTAGTTATGAAGAAAGATGTATCAAAAATCAGTAAATGGTGTATCAGAAAAAGTATTACATACACAAAAATACCAAGAATGCTAAACCCCTACGGAATTTTCCTTTATTAATTTTCTTTCAGATTTATGTTTATAATTATATAATTGCATTTTTTTAAGTAGAAAGAAGAGTCTAAAAATGTTAAAAACCTTAAAAAAATTAAAAGGACAGAAACATCACTCTCAATCAGTCTTTGAGAATTGCATTAGAATGTAACAACAAGCAGCTTTGAATTTCGGAGCACATCTATCCCAAGGTGCTACACCAAATCTTATCTCGAATAATTTATCTCGTACTATGGGGAACACCAAATACCAGTCCTGTCCGAAGTCACGACTATTAAATACGAGCAGCATTCGATTCCTCCTCATCTTGTAGATCAGCGTCACTCGCCCTAACCCCTTTGCCACCTGAGCATAGATTGTAATAATCCTTTCCATCAGTTCGATCCCCCTATTAACACCAAGGGCTAGACCTTCACTGCCGAATTAGAGATCCAATTATAACGAAGGGTTTTAAGTGTAACTACAGTTGGCCATTACCTATGTTGATTGGCAATGTCATATATTTCATGTGTTCTGATGTAATTTAATCTTATTTTCATCTAATTCTGGATGGGAATGAATGGGAGTAAATGTATAATGATTTCAAATAAAAATATAAATATATATGTAATGTGTACATCTTTATGAAATAACAATGATGTTTAGTATTCCTTAAAAATATAAACCTTTAAAACTAATATCTTTCGTGTAAAAAGTAACCTTCTTTAAAAAAAATTATAACACTTTTTCTGACATTATTTGTTTTTTTTATTGAAATTGTAACACATTTTTTTTAACCATATTGTACTCTATTACATATTATTCCTCTGTAGTCTATCCGTATTGATTGTGGAATATGTTATTAAAGTCGTGCATAATTCACAATAGACATTACTTTTATTTTAAATATAAATTCAAATCAATATCAATCTACATTATAAATCTACTCCCATATTGAAGGGTTTATCCTACAATAGCTCTAAGAAATTATGTGAAAACGTTTATTTATTACAACAATTTGGAACTAATTAGATAACCTAGTTATATCTCTTAAAATGAATCAAAATTAATGGCATATTTAATAATTTTATTTTTATTACAAACCTGCGTGATAATGGAATTTATGTCTGATCTTCAGTCCTCCGTTCACTTTAACCGGATCGCAGTTTATTTTGATATTTTCTCATTTTGAAGGAGCCAAAAATTTAAAACCTCAAGACGTTAAATCTTGTCAATTTGTGTTACTACAATATTTCATAGTGGTTTCCTAATCTTTATTGAATATAACCATAATTTATATTTTTATTTACATTTAAGGTATGTGTCTACCTTCGGACCACTTATTATTTTTTTTTTTTCAAAAAAGATTTTTTTGTGAAATACTTATGTTTTTAGATACAATGACAATAAAATGTTAAATTCAAAAGTTATTTTCAAAAACTTTTTTTCCTACTTTGCAAATTTTCGCCTTACTTGGTTAAATTTAGTACAAATTGGCATTCACGCTAAAGTTCATATAACAAAATCTGATTAATACATTTGACATTTTGTTTGAACAATATATTTATTATACAGATATCTGTGTGGTGAAGTATATAAATGCAGTTATCTCTTAAACTTACCTAGTTATCCCTAAACATAAAAACAGCATGATTTTATAAAAAAAAACCATAACATTTGCTTGAATAAAAATAGCTCCATAATAAACAGTTATATACTTAAAAGCTATGTTTGATGTTCACAATATACCTACAATATTGCGCTAAAATTTCATTTGAATATATGAAATACTTTTTATGAAATAAGATTTTTCGTAATAAATAAAATTAAAATCACAGTTTTCTAGAAAATACAAATTTATAAATCAAAATTAAGTACAGGAATATTTACCAGATATATTTACAACTATAAAAAATAAATAAATAAATAAAACTTAATTCTATATTTAAAAAGTAAATTCTGCATTCACATTGCTTAAAAATGAAGAAACAGCTGTTTAAATGCATTGTTTAGACTTCCGTGACTTTGTTTCGGTCTTGAAAATTTCCACTTCCGGTTGCTTTAAATTCAACTTCTGGATTAAAATCTGGGCTATAACTTTTTTTCTAGCTACCCTAGAAACAAATATAAACCATTATTGAAATCATAAGTATTTAGGCCGTAATAAAAAAGAAATAAACTTTCGAAAATTTTCACCGAAACGGTAATTTTTCGGTAGGCATATACCTTAATGTTACCTACATTGCCACGCACTGAAAATAATAATTTATTTTGAATCTGTCCATGAAATTGTCTGTTAATTTAATTTAAATAGCAAGCTATTAGTTTCTTATTTAAATTTTCTTAGAACTAAGTCCACTCTTAGTACATGAAATATATTTCATTTTACAAACATTATCAATCTTATTGATTGTACCCCATATGAATCCTTTACACTCATATAACCTTTAGTCATCGGCCCATACTATTCAATGCGCTGAACGTACCCGCCTCTTTCCAACTATAGAAATATTCGTAATGCTTGAACAATTTCCACCTTTGAAAAAGATATCGCGAAGTTATAATGATATAAAGGATCATCTTTTCACAATTCTTATTCTATATTTTTTGACATTTTCTGAAGTATTTTACATGTGGATATTACGATGATATAAAATTATAGATCTGTACTTTCCCAAGATTAATTGAAATCACAATAACACAATATTCGTAAATATAGAGCTTATAAGCGTTATTTATCATCTACAGAATGAAATTTTTTTTTCAGGTGAAACATTTTCTTTCTACACACTTGGTCAGTAGTGCAGATTTTTTCATATATTTTTAGCTATTTTTAAATCCACATTAAAATATTTTTCTTCTCCGTATATATATATATTGGCGTAGTGTAAAAAATTTTAACTTTTAGCTTTGCATTCAATTTCATTATAAGTTTAATTAATACAAATCTATTTATATCATTTTTTCATATCATTTACGCTCATCAAACATTTTAGGAATAAGCTATTCTGTTTCATAAACATTATACAAAATTTTAGGATTTAGACTTCCTTTAGTCACAAAACTTTAATAGAGAGCAGATTTCAGAGCCTGGGCTGTTAGTAGCTATTTTTTTTTACTGAAAACAAAATTAAAAATTAGTAACTATTTTATTTCATTACCTTGATAATAAAAATAATTGCATGCTCTGTTCAGCAATGTCATTTATAATATGTAGTTTGTAACATTAAAAAGTAATAAACTGTATTGAAAATTATTTTTCATTTTAATCATGTACTTCAATTTGATCAATATTTTTAAAATAATTTAAGTGAAAGAAAACTGGAAATGCATAACTTTGTATATATGTGTATATATATATATATATATATATATATATATGTATATGTAGCATATGTATATATGTATATGTGTATGTATATATATATGTATATAACTCTTCAATATATATATATATATGTATATATGTATAACAATAATAATGATGATGATGACAATATGTATGTGTGTATGTATGTAATAGCAATGGCCCGATAATGTGTATATATAAGTTGTAGCATATATGTAACAACATATATATGTCATGAAATAATAATACAACCTTCATAATATATATCAAATATGTTATAATAATAATATGTATATATGTAATATGTATATATAAAACAATATATATATATGTAACATACTTATGTATATAAAATATATTTATATATATATATATATATATATATATATACTCTCTCTATATATATATATATATATATATATATATATATATATATATATATATATATATATATATATATATATATATATATATATATATAATAATATATTATATATGTAATTTTATAATGACTTGAAATTTAGGGAACATTAAAGTAACTAAGAATGGGAATTGTTAAGTTAATTTTTTTGTTGTAATTTCAATGAAAGCAAAGATTCCTTTTCAAGGATTTTAAGCAATAATTATAAAATGATTTTGCAGCCATTTTGAATTAAGATATTTACATAGAAACTAACAAAAGTTATTTTTAAAAAAATCATTGTTTTGAAAAATTAATCACGGAAAGAATTATAATATGTATTTCCAAATTCAGAATTAAATACATAACGACAAATAAAGGGAATTAAATAAATCCAGAGGAAACAAACAATTTCAAGATTCAGAAAATCTTATTTTTCCACAAAACATAAGAAAACGTGCATTTTTAAGTATAATAGGCTTATCAACCAGAATATATAATGAGTTGATTCACTGGTAAAGCAAATTAATTTGGATTCTGCTTTTACTAATTAATATAATTTATTGCAAACATTAGCTTAAAAAAACTCTTTCGCTTTAGGCACACTTTCTATAATCTATTTACTTTTTCAATTTAGTATTAAATTTAAGCGCTTAAGCAGCTGCTTTACTTCTAGGAGGAAAAAGAGATTTAGATACACTCTGTGCATATCAATCAGACGTACAGTGATAGAATTTTTTTCAACTGTAGAATGAATAAACTGTGAGCAGTTTGAGAATCTTTGCAAAGATAAATATTCCATTATAAATGAAAAATTATTTTCGAAATTGAGATTATATTGTAATTTTAATCATTTTTAGAATTCACAGTTGTATTACTTCTAAATTTAAAACAAGAAATTCTTTATGGTTATTAGCAAAGTTGATTTTCTGATGTATTTAAACATTTACTTCAAATCTTTCTTAAAAGGAATAAAGTAGAGAATGGAAAGTTAATAGAATATAAAGTGTTCTTTTAATACAATTAAAACTATTAACTTTTTTTTATTTAAAAAGTTATTTTAATATAAGTTCCTTTCATCTATTAAATTTGTCGAATTTGACATAAAAAATAATTATTATAACAATGAAGTTTGTACTTAATTTAGAATTTTATGAATTTTTTAAAATTTAATTTAATTTATTATGAAAATATTTAAGTACATTTTTTAAAATTGTTTTGAGATTTGCGTGATATTATATTTACAGCCACTGAGTTGGAAATAAATGAATACGTTTTCTGACATTTTTGTTCATTTGTGACATTACAAAATGCTTTCACAAAGCTTAAAATTAATTTTATAAAGATGTTTACTTTAATTGAAGTTCTTTAAACATAATACTTTTAGATGGTTTTCATAAATTGTACTGCTTAATATGATAAACATTACCTACTCATTCAAACATTCAGTTTCTATAATAATCGAGATCGTAATGTATACATCCATTCATAAAATTTGTTTAAAAAAAACTAATTTAAGGCGTGATCATTCTTTCAAGAAATCATAATAAAAATATTGTTAATTACTTTTAATCATATAAAGCAGTTAGTTATTTTAATGTTATTAATGTAGAGTTTTGTATGGATTTTTTTACATATATATCACTTCTTTTGCAGAAAAAATACCTTTAGCAAAGATATATCATTCTTCATTAGAATAATGTTTATTCTCTTAATTATTTTAGATTTATACTTAAGATGTATCTAACATTTTAAGAAATATGTGACATAATTTATTTTTAAATAAAAATGTACGAATAATAAAACGAGTAAAAATATTTACATTAGATGCATAGCATTTGATGAACACTTTATATTTGAAAGTTTAGAAATCATAAACATTGAAATACTCTCCGTGAAAGTTTACCCTTATCTCAAAATAAAATATATATATATATATAGAAAATTTATAGTTTTCTAAGAATGCATTGATGCTTAATATTTTTTTAATTAAAATATTCTTCTTAATAGATAACGAACAATGTTTGAATCTTAGTATAAGAATTTTAAAGCATTACTTGCTTCCATAATTTCCTAGAAGTGGAAGATTAAAACAATACCAACTCTTAAGCAAAACCGTTTATGACATAAAGATACTCCATTCTTATATAAAAGTTTTTTTTTTCTGAAGATTTGTTCCGAAACTGATTTTAAATTCTTATTTTGCTGTTTGTTTCATCAAGTATGATATTGAAATTTATAATGATGGCTCACAAAATATCTGTTTTGGAAAACAAATGAAAGCTATTGATACCATTGTTTGTTGCAATGTGTTATAAGGTGGAGAAACAAATGTGACAGTAATTCATAGTATAATTTTGATTTATCTGCCATTTGCTAAGAGATTAAAATTTGATTACTAACGCGTCTAATTTTCACTTCGTTGACACCTGGATTGATCGTTATACCTAATACACCAAGTAACTATCAAAACAAAAAGTTTCTACCCGTAAATCTGTTCAGAAGTAGGTGAAGACTATCACATTCTCCATAAAAGTCACTATGATAATTTTTGGTGGGAGATGGGCATCGTACTCACGCACTTCTTAAGAGGAAGGGATAAAAAAACTCTCTTTGTGCTACAGTGAGTATCTCCATGCTTATTTCCTATGTCTACTTCTGAAATTTTTAACGTCGCTAGATTTTATAGAAATCAAAGTAAAATGCATCAAAATTTTGCTCTTATGATTTAAATAAGAAATTCTAATATAGTTCAAGTTTTTATTTATCTATTGACTTTGAATTTTGAAATTTTGTCTTTCTTATTAATAAGACTAAAATTGTTATTTGAAATACGTGCTTCAATTTTGCTGCTAAGCATTTGAAAAAATATTTTAATTCCAGATACATCACTAAAATTAGTTCCTTTGCAAATTTTTGCACATTGCGATTTTTTAAATTAAAACGAATCTGTAAACAATTACTTTAATATCTCTCGACTTTTTTGTATATTACTTTCTTTATTTCATATTTTTATTTAATGTAAAATATCTTATCATGTAAATGTAAAAATATTTATATGAAATGTATACGCTAAACAAGTTAAACAAGTTATAAATATAGCCTAGTAAATGTAAAATAGAACTAAAGAAACAGAAACTTTGTTCAAAACATATATTTTCAATACTCTTGTCAAAATAATAGATTACAGTATTTAAATTTCTACTGTTACATTTTTCATAATTCAACACAAACTGGCTTTTATTCTTTCGTTTTAGAAAACTTTCTAATACCACTATCATAGAAACATAGCAGTTTGTAAATCTTGATTTGCGGTATGTCTTAATTCAGGACTCATTTCATCCGAATCAGCAAAGCCGTTGTAGAAAATGGAGAATTATTCCAACCAGAAATATGTAAGCCTTTAAAATTATTCATAAATCTTTCTTAAGTTCAAACTTAATATTCCCTATTTCTCACTTCGATAATCTTTTGCTGAATTACAGCAGTTCGTTCTCAAAATAATGCGCTTTCGCAAATGGCACTTTAACAATGGAAATGGAAGACTATTCATTAGGATTTATGAAAATACGTACTTGAAAAGCACTTCTGTTGATGAACAAAACTAACACTACTTTGTACTTGACTTTTAACAATTCAAATTTGATTGTAATTTAAGTCCTTTAAAATTATATTTCATTTTTGAATAGAATATTTGGAAATGTTTAGTTACATATATACATTTTTGCCCAGGACATAAGGCTTACTTTCAATAGCTATTTAAATACAGCATGGTAAGTTAAATTATAAATATCGTGGAGTTTTTACGAAATTAATTTTTGTGTAAAGAATTGAAGTATTTTTAACTTGATCATTTTCTTATGATACAATTGCTGGAAATGCATTTTTAAGGAATATTACAAGCTTATATATATATATATATATATATATATATATATATAACATATCGATATGGACTAGAAGATGGATTAATTTTAAATGCTTCAGAGTACAACTGTCTAAGAAATGCCATAGTTTATTTCAAAAATAATTTTTTATATTTGAAAATATTTCACAGTAAATAGAGTACTGAAATATGAATCTCTGAATCTTTTACCATTTTGAATAAATATTTAATTACTTATATAAGTATTTCATAAGATGCCTGATTTTAAAATGCAAGTTAAAGGAAAATGTAAGTTTGCTTATAAATTATAAACACATGTTGATATTTAAATATCACTCTTTAAGTAACATTATTTTTTAAAAAAAATCACAACATAATTATATTACTTTGAAATTTATCTAATTAAGATCAGAAATTATTTTTAACTTTAAGTTAACATGTGTTTTGAACATTACAAATATTCTATTTCAATTCACTTCATTGTTACTTATTTTAGAAATGCCGAATCTTTGCTTCTTTTGAAGGTTTTATTGAAGTCAACAGTGTTTTAGAAGTGTTCTGTAGAGTATGTCATGAATTTGAAAGTACTATGGGATATCGTAAAATCTGAATTATTACTAAAACTAATTGATTAATTAATTTCAATTCGTTACTCCTAAGACTTCTATATAATGTCATTATGCATAGCTACACATTTATCTAAGCGTTTTCTTTCGGATGCAGTCATTGTTAAACTCAGAAGATTATGTCAAAGATAATTATTCTAGACCTTGAATGACGTCATTCTTGTTGTGAAATTTTTGAAGCCAAGTTTTGGTTTTGTGTTCTGGGAAGAAGGAAATTTCTCTTTGAGGGAGAGGCAAAACTTTAAGGCCACACCGCTTTTATTTCTCAACGGAAACTCGACATGAGTGAGTACGGGTTTTATCGGGACTTTTACTCGTAATAATCATACATTTCTTCATCAGAGCGTGAATCAATATTTCACGAGTGCTCAATAATAGGTGCCAGTAAAGGTGAGACCCTTCTTAAGATTGTGTGTTAAAATGACTCCTCTACAGTCTCAATAACCAAACATTGTCTTCCCAGCAGAATTGTGCACCTTAGTTTTCCTGGGGAGAAGTCAATCCCGGTGTCAGATTCCTTATTCATCTCTTTCATATTTGGAGTATACTGTTAAACTGAAAATGTATACATTATTAGGCTCACTAGTTGCGCAAATAATTATGCTCAAATACAGAACTCCACCCAATCAACTGATTTAGCTTTTCAATATAGGATGATGTATGCTCATCCTTGGCAGTGTGGTTAATCAATGATATTTGAAATCTGTTTTGCTTAAGACCTACCGTGTATTTCAGTAATTTCAAAAAATGAATAAGGTAAACTGGACAGAATATAATACATGGTGTTTCAAAACTCATGGGCAAAAATTTTAGGAGCGATAGAAGACATCTAACCAAGCAATTTTTTTCAATACATAATGCATAGGTGGAGAGCAAGTGGAAGAGATAATATGCGACGCCCTACCTTCTGAAATCAACGGTAGAAAAAACGATGGGTAAGAAAACACGTGCTTTATACATTCCAATACAGCTCCGTCTAGCGGTTCACAGCTTGTTTTCTTCCTATTCATTGTATGGTGAAAACTGTTTGTTTAGGTGTATTCTGATAGTTCTTAATTTTTGCCCATGATTTTCGAAACACACTGTACTTGATTTAAAAATTTACTAATTTTAAAAAATATATTTGAATATTCCTTGTAAAGATAAAGAAAATGAGAGTCATCATCGGAACGCTCATTTTCAGAAAAATACAAATAAGGGTTGACAAGACAATTACTAACAGGACCACATTGAGTCAAATATTTAATTTGTTTATTGAAAGTTTGACCACAAGTAACTAAAATCCCTTGAATTACAGGTTTAATGAGAATACTGAGCATTGGTCGTATCATTGTGCAATTAAAACATAATTATATGTATATTAAAATGATATTTATAATATGAAAGGAAAATGATATTAATCCAATCATTAATATCTATGAATTTGAAATGGCCTTTGAAATCATAACCATATACAAATAAAACCTATCTATCCCTAATGGTCCTAATAATTTCAAAGCTGTTTTTAACTATAGTGTTTTGATCAAGTGTATCAATAGTTTCCTGAATAATAGATTGGCTAACTATTTTATTTCGTGATTATAACCATTTATCACAATTCGAAATTTAACTGGATTATGTAAACCTTTGGGAGTTAAAAAGTATGAGGATATTTGATATTCATAAAATTCTCAACATATTTTTCCTTATATACATCAAAATTTCTCTTCAGATCATTTATTGCGCTCCAAAATATGAATTTTAAGTATAACCACACCTTCTATACTAAAATTTTAGTTTAAAATCTCTTTCAAGTAACGGAATCTAAATTCTTAAATTGGTTTAAAAAGCAATCAATGTTTAATTACTGTTTTAGTAGTAAACTATCAAGTTACCCAGTGATTTGTTTTCTTATGATTAAATTACTATTATAAATCGTTAGACAGAATCTTTTGCCCTTAAGCACAATTTTCCTAAATAAATTATTTCAAAAAATATTAAATCGTGATAACATGCTAATAGAGGGTGTCAACCTTATTGTTTGCGGACACATCATCTACAAATATATAGGCTTTTTAATACTGGAAGTTTTGCTGTAATTAAAAATAAATCATTCATTTTTTTATTAAATTTTAATAAAAGCTGCTTTAGTAAAAATATTCCTAATTTGAAATAAATACATGCGTATAAAAATTAATTTTATTAAAATATTTAATAATAAATATAAAAGTGTAGTATTCTGTAATTAAGTTTTCTTCAGTATTCACGTTAACCGAATTTCATCTTATTGAAAACATAGTTACACATAAATCTAATGATACAGAAACCCTGAGTTATCTGGAATCTATCTCCCCCATTCAAAACATTGACAATATCTTTAGATTTTCTTTCATTTAGTCCAAACATAAAGCATTTAATATGTCCTAAATGATAGTTAATATCAAACTCTTATCACAATTGATACATTCCGTTATTAATTGTTTCAAAGAATCTTATTTTCCTGGTCTTACATTTTCATCTGGAACTCTACTTAATTTCCTGGGATTATAAGTATTATAGCATTCTTTTCTGTAATGAAATTCTTGATTATTTTATTAAATAGCACTCAAGACATTTTTGTTGTTCCAAATTACCTTCAACATGCAATGGTAAACCTTATCATGCCAATGCAGAATTTTCAAACTATAATCTTCCTATTAAATTAGAAGCAATTTTAATTAGATGTATAGTAACTTTAGCTAACTCATGTGAATTAAAATGTTTTATCTTAAGAC